>WEIS01023175.1:0-16839 GCA_013389965.1 Todus mexicanus | reverse complement strand
GGGAAGGAGGAGGCGGGAGGAAGGGGGAGGGGGGGTGTCGCTGAAGCTCCCCTGGGAGCCGCCATCTTACCGGAGCTTCCCCCTTCGGTGGCTCTTAAAGAGGCAGCGCCGCTCGCTGAGGGAAGGAGGGAGGCTCGGTGAGGAGCAGCCCCAGGGCTGTCAGCGGTGATCGCCGTGATCTGCCGGTTCCTCGGGGTGCTGCAGCCCGTGTGGCGACAGGAGCGGTGCGTGCGAGGGGCTGAGGCCGGCCCTCCCGCCTCACAGCGCTGCCCAGAGGGTCTTCTTCAGCTTGCTCGTGGGTTATTAACTGTCTATAATCACTAATAACTTTATTTTTTTCCCCTTAATTTGGTGCAGCTTGTGCTGATGGGCCTGCGGTGGGTAACGTGGGATCTGACACGCGCCGCCGTGACACAGCTCTGACAGGCGTTTTTGCCATGTATGTGCTTCTATATAATCCTTGTCCTAGAGAAAACTAGGCTGGGTTTGGGGTTTTTTTCCCCAAAAAATCATCTATGGTCACATTCAGGGGCTTGGAGGCAATCCCTGTTGCAGCTCGCTGTGAAATGTGCCTGTGGGCTGAGCACCCTCAGCGGTAAAATTCACTCGAAGTCACCTGTAGTGTGAAAGTTTTAATCACTTTAAAGCTGCTCTGATGGCTTTTCGGTATTTTATTCTGTGAGGGTGAATGGCTTGGTGTTGTCTGCACCAAGGAGGAAACGTGGTTCTTTCCTGTAACAAGGTCCTTTTCAGTAAGGTCTGTAATCCTTTTGCATCACTGTTGACCATAACTCCATTAACACGGTGCAGGATTGAGCTGTGAGCTTCTCCCAGTGACAGCTCTGACAGCAACCAAACCGATGACAGGTCGTGGTTTGGGATACCTGAGCCTGTCAACAACTGCCACCAAACCCTTCTCAAGTGAAAAGCTGAAATGTGAGGTCTCTCTCCCTTTTCTCCAGCAGCATTTCGGAGAAGTGTGGCCGGCTGGCAGCCCTGAGAGGTGGCCATGTTCCTCACCACCAGGAAGTGAGCGAGCGTCTCTGGAGCCCAGCAGCCATGGCAGCTGATGAGCGCGACTACAACCTGACCGAGGAGCAGAAGGCGACCAAAGCCAAGTACCCGCCGCTCAATAAGAAATACGAGTGTGAGTATCCGTCGTGCTTGTCCTGCCGAAGCGTGGGTGGGACGGAGCGGTCGTTGGCAGGATAGGCTTTTTAGGCACGTGTGGGGTTTCTTAATACGCCGGTATCGTGTGTGTTTAACCCGTGGGATGCAGCTGTAGCCAAAGTCATAGAGGTGAGATATCTACAGTTTTCTTTACCCCAGATAAATGCCTTTCTGGTTGTAAGCGACGAAGAAGCGATAGGAAAAAAATCAGTTCAGTCTCACCCTGAAAACTTTTCCCTTTCCAACTATTTCCAGCTATACAGGAAGAGACTTGCGAGAGTATGTTGGGCTTCTCTGAGGTGTTTTTTTTTTCTCCTGCGTAAACTACTTAAAGACCATTATCTCCTTTTTCCCACCCCTGAAATGTCTCCTAAGAATGTGGGTGGCAGCCCAAGGGCTGACTTGGGGCACTCAGAGGAGGTCCTTTAGTGTTTGGCTGTTTTCTGTTTCAGTGAGACTCTCTGGAGGGCCAGTGTCTGTTCCTCTGGTAGAATATATATTTTTAGGATGTGTTGAGTTCTTTATTTGATAACAGCACAGAAACACGGTGACATACCACTATAGTCACGCTGCTTCCATAACTGGAAGAGGTTTTACTCTTCTTTTGCATCCCTTGGAATTTGTTTGCTTTAGAGACGGTTGTTGAGAATCCATGAATAGCGTGTGAACCATCCAAATAGCATCAGAGCAATCCTTCAGTTAGAGGAATCGTGATGCGGCATTTATTTGCCATCCCAAGTCAGCTCCGTTTCTGCCAACCTGCTTAAATTTTGCATTTCTCTCATCCCTCTAAATGAATATAAATGATGTTCATGTAAAACTTGATCCATGCTCGGGATGTTAATCCCACCTTATTAGTGAAAATTACCTTCTATTTTGTATTACACACTATTTTTTGTTTAACTCTACTTTTGCATAATGGCTGGGTTTGGGTGTGGGCAGGTAAAATTCTTCACTGAGCTGGGAAATATTTGCAAATCTCATCCTCTGCATGAATTAATAATTGTCAGTCCTGCAGACTTCAGCAAGAACTCTTTTACTCCTGGTTAAAGTTTCTTTTTTATTGCAGTTAACCTGTAGAAACCTGCCTGTGTTACCTTGTGCACGGCGCCATACGCATTGGGCGCTGACACCAGTACATTAAACACTGATTTTCTGCTTGGCAGAAATAATCTGAGATGCTGCCTGTGCTAACTTCTTAAAATGTACTGCAAAATAGATTATTGCATCTTAAAATTAATGCAAAAAGTTCTTGCTGTGACAAAAATCCCCGATTTTCCTTTTTTTTTAATACTAATTTTTAAAAATCTATTTGGTGACGTCGTGCCTTTTCTTTTTGCTTCCCCCTCAGATCTGGATCACACAGCAGATGTGCAGTAAGTACGGCAGCTGGGATTTCTCAGTGTGGCAAAAGGGTGGTTTTTTACACTGCTTTGTGTCTGGGGTAACTGTCAAGGACTGGCTGCAGATGTGCACCTTATAAAACTATGGGGGTTTTGGTGGTCAGTTTTGTCTCTGCACTTGGGAAAACACAGAATCATCTTTGGTTTCTTTCTCATCTAATATTCCTCTGTGTCTTCTGGAACCTCTTTTGAAATCTCCTTTTAATCTCTCCCTTTTAAGACAAATCTCTTCTGAGTAGTCGATTTTTTTATAGACATCAATTAGCCTTATTAGGGAAGGACTTTTCTTGTTGTCTGGTAGAACATTTATTTTCCATATTCTCCCAAGAAACTCTTTGTACAAAGCGCAAGAAGGAAAATCTCTGTAACCAGAGGTAGAGAAAAGCGAGTAGTTTTAGTTTGTTCACTTCCTCTGCATTAATTCTCGTGTTCCAATTGCTCACCTGCATATTACTTGGAAACTTTTTTTCCTCTTGTTATGGTCCAGTAAATCGTCCTGTGTCTTTTTTCAGGCTGCACGCCTGGGGAGACACTTTGGAGGAAGCCTTTGAGCAGTGCGCCATGGCCATGTTTGGCTACATGACCGACACGGGGACCGTGGAGCCCCTGGACACGATAGAGGTAGAGGCAGAAGGTGAGGCCCCGCTGACTTTTTATACTGGAACTGTCTGAACCCTGAGGAGAAGGGTACCAAAATTCTCCATCTTTACGTGTAGTGTCGATGCAGTTAATTTAAAGCTAATTAAGCACCACTAATCTGAATCTTTTAATAGCACTGAAGGTATGCATCTGATGTACACTTAAAAACCTCGTGTGCTCTTGCTGAGACAATCAACTGCCTGTCTTCTCTGCTTCACACCTGCAGGACATGACATGTTGTCTCTTCTCTTCCACTTCTTGGACGAGTGGCTGTATAAATTCAGTGCCAACGAGTTCTTTATACCCAGGGTAAGTGTCCTGCTTTGATCTTTTTCCTTTTGTAGGTCGAGGCCATTCTCTGATAATTCCAGCTCTGTATGCAGTGTTATTTTAGGGGGAAAAAGGGAGACAGCAGATCATTTAAACACAACACCCTGAAAATACCAGGGCTGAAAGACTTGAGAAACAAATTGTGAAGCTTTGTTATCACACACACCAATTATCAGCTGCTGTTGTAGGGCGGGGACAGCTCTGCTACCTTTGTGTTCTGAGTAGCAGCATATCCCTTTGAGGCTACTCGGATTCTCTGGGTTTAGATTCCATCTAAGCACTGGAACGTAGTCCTTGCAAATGGGATTTACTGAGAATGTCTGCCTGAAGATGGAAGATGTCCCTGACATATTTCTCCCTCTCGCTTTGTCTGCAGGAGGTGAAAGTGCTTTACATCGACAGAATGCAATTCAAAATAAGATCGATCGGGTGAGCTCAAACATCGTCAGTAATGAGTATCTTTCTCAAAAACGCACATACTGTCTTCAGAGTAAGCACTCTGCAGCACCCTGACGTGCTGGAGGTCACTGATGCTTTCTAAAAAGGGGATCACGGATTCATTTTTCTTCCTTCGAGGCTTTAAATGAAGCTCTCGCTGTCCTGTGCTCATCGATGATGTTAATTATAGCATGTGATCAGTATTACTAAAATTCCAACCACCTCTCTTCTTTTTTTCCTTTTACAGTTGGGGAGAAGAGTTCTCTTTATCCAAACACCCTCAGGTACGAACTAGTTCATCTGTACATCTACATTTAGGAGTGGGGTCTTTGAAATCAGAGCTTCAAATCCTCCGGAGTTCTGGGTATAAATGCATCCCAGTGGTAGCAAAGGCACTGAACTTCAGATTTCACCTGGTTTTTGTGAGTGGTTTCTGGAAGCCGTTGACCTGAGCATCTGCTGCTTCCTCAGCACCAGCAAAACTCAACAGTCTGGCTTCTTTTTTGTGATGTCGATACCACAGAAAACCAATCTATACCCAGGATGCATATGTGGGGTTGGTTTTCACACTGTTATCTTGGCTTTTTGCTTAGTTTTTGCTGCTTGTTTGCTCCTAAAGAATTGCTAGAAGCAAATCTTTGTCTCCTCACCAGCTATTTAGCAAATCCTTACCTCCTCAGCAGCTCTGCTGATGTTCTCTCAGGAGTAGGAGGAGCAATTTGTAGCATTCAAGAGGCAATAAAATAAGGGAAGAGCTACTTACTCACTGTTTGGCCTGGCCAAGCCCTTGCCATTATTACGCCAACTTCCTTCTCCATCAGAACAAATCCTTACAGCTTTTGGGGGAGAAAACCAAACTGGATAGTGTTTGTAGAAGGTGAGAAATACTGTCTTAACAACTGCTATGAGGGATTTCATTTAGAAAATCCACATTTTTGTGTCTTTTCTCTCTAGGGCACAGAGGTCAAAGCCATAACATACTCAGCAATGCAGATTTGTGAAGATGAAAAGCCAGAAGTCTTTGTCATCATCGATATTTAAAGCAAGAAGAGTATGGTCGAGTGGACACTTGTCCTTGGCCAGCAAAAGTCCCTTGAAAACTGGAAATAACTAAGGAATTGGCCAATTAAGTCATAAATTGAAGGGAGGAATCACAGGGAATGTCAGCCTGTCTTTTGGCTGGAGGATGGTGAGACGGAAATACCTGCGTGCCAGGACAAAAAAATAACTGGATGGGGTTTGGAGGGGTGTTGAGAAGGAGAAAGAAGAGTTGTAGGGGGTGAAAGTCTCTGAGGAATGCTAGCAGTCAGCTATAAGGCTGATACATGTTTTAATTGCTATATGGACTAAATAAATTAGCGGAGCCGCCAGCTATACAACCACCTTTCTGTAGGGTGACAGGAGATAATGTTAATCCACATTATTTCATTTGCAGATTTAAATATTCTAATTCTGTGGTGGCATCCCTCCTCTGTGTTTTATAAAGAGTCCAAAATACCTGCGGTGGGTCGGATTCCACATCAAAAAAAAGAAAAGGTGACTGTTTAAAGGACACCTAAAGATGTGTATGGGTCAAAACCCCAAACCACCTAATCTAGACTAATCGTGCCAGCAGGTGGTGCTGAGTTGCTGTAAATAAATCTCCACGTGAAATTCTGAAGCATGTGATCATGGATTGTAAATGCTCCAAGAGCTTCGCTTCTGGAGGTAGCTTCTCATCTTGGTTGTAAGGTCATCGTAAATAGACCTGGTTTTATTTTCATGCCGGTGAAGGTTGAGGGATAATACCCCTCTTATTTTCTGAGAAAGCTTCGATTCTGAAATAAAACTTGGACTGAAAGAATTAATGGACTTGCGTGTCATTTTCACCAGTGGATTTTTTAAACACCAATTAATGATGTCTGTGCTTTGTTCTCCACAAAGGTGAGCACATATTTATCAGAATGCCAATACACCGGGTTGATGGTACAAAAATAAGTCTGATTTTCACACACTTGGGTTTTCTTTGCTCCTCAGGAGCAGCTGCAGCACATGCCCACTATAGAGGAAGAGCGAGCGAGGAAGAACAGCTCCAGGACTTCCTGAGCATGGCAGACAGCCTGCACCACAGGAGGTGAGGGCTTGGGCAGCTGATGACGGCTGTGGCAGATGAAAGGTGAGGGTCAGGGCAGTGAGGACCATGGCAATGAAAGCAATGAAGGCAATGAAGACAATGACGGACAGTCAGGGTCAGGGCAGTGAGAACCATGGCGGGGAGAACAATGGCGCCCGGGGAGGGTCAGGGCGGGCTCCGCGGCCTCCGCAGTTCCCGCCCCTCAGCAGCGACTTCGACACCTCATTGGCTGCCTGGGTCAGGTGACTGCGATCAGCCAATCAGGCGTCGAGTTACGGCGGCTTTGTTCTCCCCGCAGCCTGAGGCGGCGGGCTCGGGGCTGAGCGCTGTGGCTCGGGCTTTCTGAAACACAAGTTGAGGTCGTTAAATGTTAACTTTGTGGAAGTGCTGAGGGGCCGTCGGGCGCAGTAATACAGTAAAACTCTCTGCTTTTAGAAACGGTGACAAGAACTTACTAGCAAAACAAACACTTGGCATTAACTAGGTAAGCATTAGTTGCCCCTTTCACAGTATCCCAGTATCACTCGGGCTGGAAAAGACCTCTAAGATCATCCAGTCTAACCTTGAATTAATCTTTATCACCCCTAAAACATCCCTAAGCACCTCATCTCTCCACCCTTTAAGCACTCCAAGGGATGGCAACTCACCCCCCTCCTCGGGCAGCCTGTTCCAATGCTGGGCAACTCTTGCAGAGAAAAAATTCTTTCTACTGTCCAGCCTAAACCTCCCCTGGTGGAGCTTCAGGCCATTCCTTCTTGTCCTGTTATTGGCTTGTGAGAAGAGCCCAGCCCCTGCCTCTCTACAAGGTCCTTTCAGAGCCTGTGCTCTCCCACTGAGACAATTAACTACCTGAAAATGGTTAATTTCAAACATGCTTAAATTGCAAAACCTTTTCTTCTTGTCTGTTGAGCAAGTTTGTGCAACTCTGGGATCAGCTAGCTGTGGTAGGAGCTGGATTCCAAAGAGATGGGACTCGCAGGGCTCAGACTGGTGGGGACATTTTGCCAAATACTTAATATTGATGGAAGAGGTTTAGGTGAGTTTTAAGTGTAGAGTGGTGAAGTACTTGGAAAAGATGTACGCTAAATGCGTAACCACTAAATGTGGTTCCTAAATGTGCAAATCCCAAGTTAAAAAAACAAACCCTAAACTGAAAATGGCTGGAGTTTGGGAGAGCATAGGGGAATTATTAATACAGGCTTGCCCTGGTCCCGCTTTTCCCTTGATATCTGTTAATGGCGACTGTTGGAGACAGGGAGAACTTTGATGTGAATCAATACGGCTGTTCTCCAACTCTCTGTAGGGGATTTTTGCTTGCTTAGCAGTAACCTCAGGCTACAGGAAAGGAAACACAGCATCAAATGAGACAGGAGACCAAACAGTGGCTCTTTATCACGAGTACCTGCTGGGAATGCCACACTCTGCTCTCCGGCAGAATCTTTCTTCTCTACATTCTCTCTGAGACTTGTTTTTATCACTTTAGTACTGAGCATTTTTAGTTTCTCTAGCAAGTGCAGCTTCTCTGGCACAAAAGACTGGGGAAAAAAAAACCCGATTACTGAAAAAGTTGAAGACACTCTAGAATTGGAAAGGTTGTTTAAGCTCTAAGGGAAATTATCCTTATCAACGTATGTTTTTATGCTGTCAAGCATCCTATATTTATATGAACAGGAAAGCTTTCCTAAAGTAGCTCTGGGATACAAGTCACAACTGTCCCCACTGACATAAAAAAGGACTTGTACTCTCTATAATCTTAGCGTAAGATAGAGAGGAGTTTAAGCAAATGCTGCATCCTGAAAAAAAAAAATATGGAAAAAACCTGACAACTGTACTTTGAGCGATTGCACTTTTATTTCCTTGGAACCACATTAGTGTTATCTTTCTTTAAAACGCACAGTACAAAACCACTGCGTCTCCAAAAAGGCCAATTCCTACTATCCAAGTGCGCTACAGGTGCTCTGTTATTATTCTACTCCGTGTGGCTGTGGGTACTCTTTAAAACTAATCATGCTTCTCTGAACTACCAGCAGCAGTCACCTTGCTCCGAAAACAAAGCTCTCCTCAATTCTTCAGCAGGGAGAATTCCACTTGTTTTCTTCGCTCCTTTCTCCCAATGTTTCTGAGGTGTATATACACGTTAATTACAGCATCAACAAAAATGCGCTTTACATTTCTTAGCTGCTTGCTCTAGGATGACTTTTTCGAAGCAAATTATCAATACTTAGGTTTTAAAAATCTATATAATACCGAATCTTTGTAGAACTGTACGTTGGTTCACACTTCCATGATGAACAGGAGCTCTGAGCAAGCCTCTGATGAAATATAAACCAATTCTTCTAAGTAGTTTCCAGATAAGTCCTTTCTGGATGATATTTAGCAGGAGTTAGGCCATTCCACGTCTTACGTACAAAACAACTTGCTTATAGTTCATATTTTGCTTCTCCTAATAGAATTTTAGCCGTATTTAATTCGAATGAAATAAGCCAGCATTAGTTGGTAGGACACAAGTAATTTAATCTCGAATACAACAGCGACAAACCCACAAATACATCTACCTAAGGTTCGGTTTCACCTTTTCATCCACTTCATCTGGAACGTCACCATTAACGTGTCGGACGACCAAATTACACGGTTCCTCCTCCATTGTCTCTTGATCCGATTTCTGTTCTTCCTCCAAAGCCCATTTGGAACGTTTGTTTCCCGAGGAGACGGGAGAATGTTCCGCATCTAACTCCTCAGGGATGCTGTCAAAGTTGGCTTCCGCGAGACACTTGTGGCACAGTCTGTAGCGTCTCGTTCCTTGCTGGACGACGCATCCCGTTAGTTCGGTTACGTGGTGCTTGCATTTTCTGCAGATCAGTTTCCCGGCTTGATGTATCTAAAAAGAGATTTTAAGATTTGAAAACGCCAGTGCTCATCCGAAAAGCGGGGTTTTAACAATACCTTTATTGACAATTTTNAAAGAGATTTTAAGATTTGAAAACGCCAGTGCTCATCCGAAAAGCGGGGTTTTAACAATACATTTATTGACAATTTTTGAAGGAAGTTTAGGAACCATTCCAAAAAAAAAAAAAAAAATTAAAATAAATAATAAAAGGTGGCAATCAAAATAATGAATAGTTAAAGTTGACGATGTGCAGCTAGGAAGCTTTTCTGCTATCAGCTCTGGAAATGGCTGGACAGCTGGTCCCAGTGACACCCTGTGGTTTGTTTCTAGGCCGAAGCTCCGAGCGCCAGGACGTACCGTTTGGAAATGGTTACGTAAATGCTCCAGGCGGGTGAAGCGCTTCCCGCACGCTTCGCACGGGTACGGCCGCTCCCCCGTGTGACACCGCAGGTGTCGCTTCAGGTCCGCGCGGCGTTTCACCGTGTGCGTACAGAAGGGGCACTTGAACCGCATCCGAGGTAGGTCATCTGTGGGAGAAGCACAGGTACAGCGTCAGACAGCAGCCGTCTTTATGTAGCAGTTTGATTAATTATGCAGCTAAAACAAGCAGCGGGTCATTTTTCTGGTCTGTCACTAAACAGGACAGATCCCCAAACCCAACGTTTCTTATTGAACAGCCTTTTGATGGTGTGTTCTGTCCTAGTCAGGGTGTTTTTTTAGACATGCAGATGATCATAAATACGTAGCTGTTATATATATAGTCACCGTATCCGCCTCTCCCATCAGCTAACACTTCATTGCTTTGACGTTTATAATCTCTATGGGAGACGTTTATCATCTCTAGAATATACTGGGATGCCCAGATGGAATCGTAATAAAACAGAGGGATACGACTTTCCAAAGGAATGCATGTAAGAATACACCAGCCAGCTTTATTCCACCATCTCAGGCACGTGCTGTTGGTTCATCAACAGCTGAGGTGCTTTACGTAGCGTGGTCACAAAGTTTGGGACCTTACGGGAAATGGGACCTTCTCTCGTGAAGGACTTGGGCTGGATTTAGGGTGAATGCCTCTATCATTGTATTGAATGCCAAGAAAGGTTGGACAAGATGCTCCTTGAGGTCCCTTCCAACCTGGGATTCTATGGTTCCTGCCAGGTATTGGGGACATGACAGGAGAAATTCATGCCCAGCTCAACTACAGCTCGTGAGGCTTTATTAAGCTCCACTCGGGGTCCAAATACCCTGGCACGTGTTGGTTTAACTTGACTTTTGCCTGAGCCAAGCTCTCTGATTCCAAGCCTCCCACTCTGCTAAGCACTAGGACTGAGTAGATCAAGAGAATAATCTGCATCTCTAGGCAGCACTCTGATTTTCATGCAGCCACACAAATTCTCCCCAAAAGATCACCTGAATTCTTCCAATTAAAGGCAAACTTTGCAAAACTATACGTATTTTTTACCTTCGTTCCAACTACTCATTACACCTAAAATTGTGGGCATTGAGGTGTACAGTTCCTCTGCCTTGAATTCCAGGAACTCGGGAGTTCTAGAAAGTTCTTGCTCTAGCTGAGCAACAGACCACCTCTTCGGTATCCCCTCCGATTCGTAATCATCGTGATCAACGTTATTCTCGGCATCAAATTCAGCCTCTCCTCTAACCCGAGAGCTGTGGCTGGAGTCCGACGCGCTGCCGTCTCCACTGGCCCGCTCGGCTTTGTTCGATTTACACTGCGCGAGATCACGGCTCTGCGACAGCCCCAGGTGCTTTCGGCGCTTTCTGGTCGAGCCCTGTTTCCTGCCCCTCTTGGCTAGCTGTGTCTCTGCCCGCTGGAGGATCACCTGCGAGGACAGGTAGCTGTTGTAACCGCTCCACGAGTTCTCATTCGCCGTATCAGCTTTCTCATCCGGGATCGAGCAGGAACGCCGTGGGTTGCTCTTTGCTTTCCTTCTTGACCGGTACAGGGGTGGACGGGCGGGTTCACTGTTTGTGCTCTTGGCCGAAAGGCTGAGGTAATGATCCTTTTCCTTCTCGTTAATGTCCAGCGAGGACTTAATGAACGTCTTGCAGACGTTAAGGATATCGGTCATCTGCAGGTAGCTGGCAGCGGACATGACTTCGATCACATTCTGACCGGTTAAAGACAAGACACCCGAATACACAAAGTCCAGGATGACCATAAACGTCTCTGGGGAGAAGACCTCAAAGGTCGCTATCGTCGGCTGGCTCGTCTCCTTGGAGCCCTGCGAAAGCAGCATCTTGAAGTAGCCGCTGCTGGCGAACAGCACATTGCGATGGGCCTTGAAGACCTTTCCCTCCACCAGGATGTTGCAGTCGCAGAACAGGTCCTGCTTCCGCTGCTCGTTCAGCTGCTCCAGGAGGTGAACCTGGTGGGAAGAAATCTCCATCCCAGACAGAGGGGGAGAGGGAGGCTGGCTCTGAAGGAGAAAACAAGCACAATCGTGACATGTGGCTGAATCCTGTCTTGAAGAGACGAGCTCTGCTTTTAAAACCAAGAACATCGCGCACATTGCGCTACCACATTCCCAAGAGCTCCCCCAAACTCCTTGCAGCCTCCACCCCGCGGAACGACGCAAGAGGAG
This sequence comes from Todus mexicanus, assembly GCA_013389965.1. Taxonomy (NCBI): domain Eukaryota; kingdom Metazoa; phylum Chordata; class Aves; order Coraciiformes; family Todidae; genus Todus; species Todus mexicanus. Next base: position 5,256 of record WEIS01023175.1, on the reverse strand, counting down.
ACACCCAACAGCTCGAAAAGACCTGAAAAGGTGCCTCGAGTAATTCGAATTACACCAACCACCACGTGAACGGTTCGTGGGCAGAACCAGGGCTGACAGGACTCGACTGGACTTAACTCAGTTATTGTGAGCTCAGCGCCCCGGTAACAGCCGGGCTGGGCTGAGCCGAGCCGGGCTGAGCTGAGCCGAGCCGGGCAGGGCTGAGGCAAGGCAGGCTAAGATGAGCCGGGCAGGGCTGAGGCAAGCCAGGCTAAGCCGAGCCGGGCAGGGCAAGGCTGAGCCGGGCCGAGCCGGGCCGGGCCACGCTGCTGCCGTTGCTCCCGGTGCCGCCGCTCCGCCCTTTGTTGCCGCGCCCGGGGCTGCCTGCCGCTGCTGCTCGCCCCGCATCCCCTCCCGGCCAATGCATCGCTCTGGCCGGGCTGCAGAGCCCGGCGTGGGGAAGGAAGGCGCCGCCCGAGTGGGAACTCTCTGTAGCCGTGGGTAGGATGTGTCGTGCGGCGCTTAAAATAGCGGCTTTTGTGTGAAGGGGAAGTTTTGTGTTCAAACAATGGAGATAAGGCGAAGCCCGGGCACGGCGAGAGGGAGGACAAGGAGGGAGGTTGTCCTTCTTTTCCCCTTCTGTGTGGAGAAAGGGAATCAAATCAGGATGCCCGTTAGAAGAATGGACGCTCTCGATCTTGCGCCTGTCAGAGGATGAGTCGCTTTCAGTCTCGTTCCTCGAGATCACTGAGGAATTCTGAGAAGGAGCCTCTGCAGGTCACCTGGTGCCGTCCCTTCCTCAGAGCAGCCTCGGGTAGAAAACGGTAAATGAACCGCTCCCATTTGCACGGGAAAAGTGTCAGGGCAGAGAGCGGCAGAGCTTCATTAGCCTTTAATTTAGGGCAACAGTTAAGCCAAGAGACAGATTTATTTTTCCTGCCGTTCCTCCCTCTTTTTCCTTACAAAATTTTTAATCCTGTGTTGCTGTTTAAAATCTTTGATGCACCAAAGAAGGTGCCTCTCTGCATTTCAAGAGTTAAGTCTGATGAAAGGTTATTCCAACTTCAGCGTTGGAGGGTGGGGGGGGGTTTAAGTTAAACAGTATAGAAAATATTTAACTAAATGGTATTACAAGCTTTTCTTAGTTGTTTATCAAACTATACCCATCACTGCAGACTTACAGCCTTGGTACACATTTATACCTGATGGAAAAAGCACATGGAAATTCTGGAGGCAAGGACTGGATGATTGTAAGATCCTTTTGGAAAAGCTTGGACAGGGAAATTCACGCCAAGGTGAAATTTGGGGTGTTTAATTTAAAAAGAAGATAAATAACCCAACAGCCAATAGTTGAATCTTTAAGATAAGGACAAGTGTCATTTTGGGGGGACAGTAGATACACAAGAACACTCGTGTGATCCCAACAGAAATGGGAAGAAATCATCAGAGGCAATGCAGGGAGATGAAAAGAAAACAAACAGGATTACTTTTGTTCAGAGGAAAACGAGGAAGATACATGACTGGCTATGTAAAATGAAGGACGTAGAAAAGAGAAGGCACTTAACATTTATCTTGTCTTGCGATACAAAAATAAAGGAACAACAACTGAAATGAAGGCAACAAATGTAAAAAAAAAAATGGTAACGCTTTAAAAATACAAACCATAACTGACCTGCGGGAATCGCAGCCTTGAGCTAGAGCTCTGAGCTTAATAAGCTAGTGTAGAAACGAGTACAGACATCTAGTTACACTACTGAGAATAACAATAACAGAGAAAAGCAGTAAAACCCCTTATTTGCCAGGCAAATGAAAAATTAATCTGCCTGTGTTTAAAAAGTAAGTGTCCTCCCATGGATAGATTGTTCCCTTTGCCCATTTATAGCCGCTTCACATCTTTGCCTGAAGCATCTGGTCCTCGGTATCCTCAGATTTACGGTATCTAATTAGATTTAATATTGATCCAAAAATCTCTTTGCTTCTACAAATGCTCCCAAGCATAAAGAAACACGGAAAACAGTCTCACCTTTACAGCTCGCGGCGGTTAAGAGTTCAGACCTAGAATGACACTTCATTTTCCCCTCCCCTCAAGCTCTCCCCAAACACACACACAGACTAATCCCAGTCGCTTTACTCTGGGACAGCAGGCACCGATACCTGGAATTTATTGTGCATTCTTCAATGTAAAAGGGAAACGGAAAAAAAAAAGATCTCTTCGATTTGATTTCAGCAAGCATTTTCCCTTGAAACGTGGCCCAAGTCATTCCGTATTCTTTTCCGTACTTCTTGGCTCTCTATTTGACTTAGTTAAGGTTGCTGGGGAATATTTCGCAGTCATTTAATAACGTGTTCTAGCAGCAATAAGCTCCAAGGAATGAACCAGCTGGTTTCGCATCCAGTCCCTTTTGTGGACTGCTGGCCAAAGTGGAACAGAAAAACAGAGGCAAGCGTAACTCTGCTTAGGAAACAATGTTTTCAGACGGGTCAGCAGAGAGTTCACTGGGCTCCTCCCTTCCACCCTTGTCCCCAAATCTAAGCCAGTGGACGATAATTTTGGTAGGAACAATAAAACACCACTCCTGGTCTCCTCAGAACATCCAAGCCCGGCGTGTTCGAGGGAAAGCACGCTCAGTGCCCACGCTGGGAACTTAGGAAGCGCGCGAGCTGTTGTTTCCAACCTGCAGGATCTGGAATGAAAACGCTGCGCTCGCTGGTAATGACGATACGAATAAGGCTATACAGTTTTTACACAAATAAAATAGTGACTTTTTAGCTGTCCCTGAAAAAGAGATTATACAGGAGATATAGAGATAGATAGATATATATGGGATTGTTCTGTAATTAATCCCAGGTTGCAGCCAAACATGCTTACAAAGTTGTAAAAAAAGGAAAAAAAAAAAAAAGAATCAAGTTTCCTAAGCCAATACCCATCGAGTTCAATGATGGCAGGATAAGGGCTATCAATACTCGGGTCTGGCCAAGAAAAGGCAGAGTAACAGCACCCCGGGAGCCCCCTTCTGCTCCTCTCCCCTGCGCGGTGCTGGCTCAGATAAACTCACCCAGTAAGAAAACAAAGTGGCCGATTTTGTTACAGATGTAAACTTTCGTCACCATTAGTCATCTCATCTCTTGGAGTCTAATTAATTATAGGTAAAAATTACACAAATGGGACGCCTGGAAGTTCCAGTACATCTTGTTCTTGTTGGCATCGAGTACAAACAGATGAGGGTAAAGGTACCTTCTCTTAGGGAGCGATTGACTTGGGGAATATAGAAATTAATCACCACTCCATCTTAAAACTGATCAGTTTAAACTGCGACCAGTCAATACAAACAAGAGTAGCCGATGGTTTCTTGCGGAGAATCTCATCCGTTCCATTTCTAACGATATCGTATATACTGTACAAATCGTCCTGCCACCGTTCCTGGCAAATAAAACGGGGGACAAAGAGTGAAAGCAGCTAAAGTAACCTCATAGGGATTCTTTCCTTCACCTTGGCGTGGAGAAGCTGATGCTGGCAGGGCTCAGGATGCAGAGCTACCAGTCATGTCAGCATCAGCCTGGCACTTTGGAGAGGTTTAAAACAGAAAAAAGAGAGTAATTTACTAGTGCTTATTAAAACATAGCCCAGTCTGAGTTCCAGAATGAATAAAACATCTACTGGCATCAATTAATGATCCATATTTGTCATCATTTTCTCTCCTGATTAGCACTAGCACCGATGTGTTTATTTTCTTGTAAAGAAACAGGTCTTTCAATGAATAATCTGCTAAAGATTCTCCTTATTCTAATAAATTTTACACGAAAGTGCTTTTCCAGACAAATGTGAGAAACCATTTTGATACGCTTTTCCTTAATTAGCTGCCTTTTCTTCCTTATCCTATTACAAAGACTTAAGGATATGTTGTGGAAATTACCTTAATTTCTGATTACTGAAGAGAGGTTTTGTTTGCATTCTGGCGTGCGGAATACTTTGTGTATCGCCAGATGATACTAAATATAAACCCCACATCTCTCCAGGTTTAAAAAGTGGGCAATTTACAGTACTGTGACTTTTTTGGGAAGTGTTTCGACCTCCCTTGAAAGAGGTTCTGAGAAGTGACCCCTCGTCTACTACTAAAAAATGATCCGCATAGTACTTCCAGTTTCCTCGCTCATCTCTTATTTCAAGGATGGATTCTTTCTAACGAAGCAAAGTATGGGTATGCTGAGAACAAAACTCAAGAGTGGACTCAATGGCACGTCCATAAATACATGCAAGTCTGGACCTGTTCAAGAGAAACCAGTGTGTCCCTGTACGGTGAACAACAGGCTGGCGGAAGGCTCATGGTCAAGACAGTACATTCTCCCTCCTACGTGGAATTCCCAATTCTTGTCTTGCAACTACCTAATGTTTGGTTTTACTTCCTTTTCGTCCGCTTCATCCTCGCTGTCATCAACTTGCTGAATGACCAAGTCAGTCGACCCATCCTCCACGATCTCCACGTCGGATCTGTTGTCTTCCCCGTAGTGCCACCTGGAATCCTTGTCCCCATCTTGTGGAAACTCGAGGGGCGCTTCAGCCTCCAAGTCAATGCGAATACTGTCTATGCCAGCCTCCGCCAGGCACTCGTTACAGAGCCTGTAACGCCTCGTCCCCTCTTGGACCACTTGTCCCGTTAGCTCGGTCACGTGGCGCTTGCACTTTCTGCAGATGGGCTTGCAAGCCTGGTGAATCTGGGGAAAGCGAAGTGGATAAAGTTGAGAACGGAACCACAAAGAAATGGTGTTTATGATGACAAAGCAGGGCTGGAGTAGCGTCGTTTGGAGAGAGTCATCAAACGTTAGAACGAAACCATCACAAGCATTATAGTCGTAATTGTAAAAGCTCTATTGCAGGGCTCGTGTAGAGCCATCCACTGACAAAGAGCTTCACCCCTTCACATCCACTTCAGCAAACCCCCACTTTCTATCACCGCCTCTTTATACGGGAGCCAACACACCAACCAGATACGCCTGCGCGGTGGTTAATTGCGCCGAAGGCAGATTTACACATTAAACAAATCACGCAGTCACTAAAAATACGTACTGTTCGGAAATGGCTGCTGAGGTGATCCAGCCGGCTAAAGCGTTTCCCGCACGCCTCGCAGGGGTACGGCCGCTCCCCTGTGTGACAGCGAAGGTGACGCTTCAGGTCTGCTTTTCGTTTCACTACGTGTGTGCAGAACGGGCACTTGAACCTCATCCTGGGCAGATCGTCTGGTAGAGAATAATGTGATTAAAAAAAACCCCCACCCAAAC
>WEIS01023172.1:1437-17313 GCA_013389965.1 Todus mexicanus | reverse complement strand
AAACTCACATGAGGCTGAAACAGGAGAAGGCAATTAAAAAAAATAAAAATTTATTTGAGTGTCCATATATATACCAAGCTTCCATTTGTTAGATGTAGTTTTCCCTTAACTGCACAATTCTTCCAATCATTATTAGAAATTGTTAAAGACAAAGTCGATAAAGGGTAAAAACTGATAAAGATAGAGAAGCAGTAATTAAGAACAAAACACATCTTGAGAAGACAGTATCTATGACAAACCTGCCCTGAACATATTTATTTAGAATTAAGTAGCTGTTTGGAATTATTAGTGAAATTGCATACTTTAGTAATTAGTTTTCCTTGCAGACTATAAAAATTTGACATTATACAACAAATTCCAATTCTTTTAACAACAAGTTTCAAGAGGTTGAGTTTAATAAATCAAACACACCACCTATTTTGCAGTAACAAAGTAACACTGAAATATCTCCAGGTGTTACCCTTCTATTTCTTTTTTAAACTATGTTCGAAGTCTGTGACACTGCTGCTTCTTAATACTATATTTCACAAATTCTTCCTTCCTTTCCCTACTATTCATGATATTTGTTTCCACTTCCGTGCACAAATAGCTCTTTCCTGGAAAGCACATTCTACTTCCCTCCTCATTCTATTCACTTAGTTACTTCTAAGGACTGACTTGCCAGGTTAATTGCGGGGACAGAGTTCTTTCAGAATAATTAAATAATGAGGGAGGATTTACAGAGATTTTTGCATACTGACTTTCACAGGGCATACAAACAATTCATGGGCTTTATAAACATGCTGTTCTTTCAAAGCTTTTGAAACAATTAGCATTAAGTTCAGTCTTCAGTTCTCTAGTACTTGAGTGGAAACTAAAGAGTTAAGTTGTAAAATCCCACATACTTCTGTGTCCATTTTTATAAAAGGAGAAAGCTGCAAAATAGCTGTAATTTTTCATGGTTTAGAACTTCTTAAGAAAGCAAAAGCATCATCCCCAGAAAAGGACATCGTACATAACCTCATAGGAAATAACTTAAAAGAAAGCACAATCATTTCCGCTGTGATGCTATCACATTCCTCACAGACCTTTATTTTTAGAAGATTTTTGCTTTAGCTGTACTCGTCTGCTTCAAGCTAAAGACCAGCTTCTGGCATTCCAGCAAGGAAAGTTGTATTTCATTCATTCAAGATTTTAAGAAATTTCTTCTTTCTTTTCAGTGTTTCAGTAAACAGCACTAAAAATCAAAAAAACAGTAAAATTCTTCTATAATGGCTTTGTTTGTTTCCAAACCGGAAGGGTGATTAGCCAAGGTTTGGATATACAGTTACTGCAGTTAAAGATTCTTCATTAAGCGAACCCACAATAATAAGCCGCTCTCAAATCAGTCCAGCTGTTCTGCTTGGGAACCAAATCAGCACGCTACAATATTCCTGAAATTTCATGCTTGCCCATGCTATCCCTGCCTGATGCTCCATGACTTCGTTCCACTTTTTAAAATAAAACGTGTAAGATAGATGCAACACTAGCACTAGGGTATTTGAGGAAAAATAAACAAACAAAAACTCCTCTGCTCTGCTAGGAACAAGGACATGATAAGCAACACAAGTCAGCAAACACTGGGAGATTTTTCAGAACCCCTACTGATTAATGAGAATGCTCAATGAAAAACAGATTGCTAATTTTCTTTATCAAAACAACAGCATAAAGAGTAACACAAACATCACAGACAAACTCACCACAAAGGAGATGTAGCTGCATCTGCAGGAATTAGACACGATAGCTTAAAACACTCCTGCGTACCAATGAGGAGAGGTACTCTGTCCCTTCAAACAAACAGCAATTTGTACTACAAGCTAGATGCAATTCTCACAAAACGTACTATAGAAGCAGTTGTGCTGCAGCGAAAATCCAAGTTTCCCCAAGAATTATTAAATAAGCAAAACCTCAAACGATCAAACTGCGCAACACTATAAAGAAACTGCTTTTGAAAAACAGTTTAACCTTTAATTACTAACAATAAAAGGAAATAAAAAAAATAGAGAACCCTTGAGGAAAAAGACTCAGCATGTGATAAGCTCATTAAACATCCAGTTTAATGAAAACCCTATTGTAAACAGCGGTAGGATATCTCCTCCCCTACTAACTGAGTCAAATCACGTACCGTCCTCCCCAGGGTCAGCTCCAAAGGGAGAGGGACGTCTACAGACTTTGCTGTCCATATCTATTGTGCAGCTAAACTATTTTGTATTAATAAATCCCCATTACTTGTTGAATTAATTCTCTAGCTCTAGCAAATAAAAGGTAAGTTAAATATCAGTACAATGAAATAAATAAAAAAATCCTTGATTGCTAACGATATAAAACGTCAATCTGAGAGAACTTGTGATGCAACTTAGCTATCTTTAGGGAAAAAAATAAGTTAAAAGATGAGGTCTGTTCATTTCAATTTCATAATGCTACTTTGTTTCCCAGGGAAAGACGCAAGTTTGCGTAAAACCAGTGATGCCAGGCGGTATTTTTTCCCCTTCTAATTCTTTGCTCCTCCAAATACTACTACCTTTTCAGAAAGCCCAATTCGTTTATGGTGTTAGCGCTCTCACTTCAGCGGCTCACGCGCTACTTTCTTAAATAAGCTGTACAGAGTCCAAGGCACATAGCGTCAGGTTTTTGGTGTCCCAGGCTGGGACCCTGCTGCCACACATGCCTGTACATAGACACACAGAGCCCCTGCCACGGTGTTAAGGCTCCTCTGGATTCTGCTTCATTAATATTAAAACCAGCCATAGAGTAACAGCTTCCTTTCTCTGGTGCAAATATTTTTACAACGCATAAATGATGCTAACTTCTACATTTCCTTCAATTTCACCGAGATACTAAGATATTTTACTTTAAGGTATTTTTTTACCGCATTGTTGCTTGATGAGCACAAAATAGCGTCAGCAGTGCGGCCACTATCTTTTCTATCTGTTCCTCAATTTCAGACACTATGTCACACTCTGGTACTGCAGAAAAGCCCCTAGGAGAGCATCTTCAAAGTTCTACAAGCCTTGTACTGCAAATATCACACCAGATGTCCGCTTGAGGTGACATGAAATATAATTTAAAAAAAAATAAAAATAAAAAAATAATTTAAAAGTTCAGAACCTTGGTTTGGAAACGGTTTCTCATTGTGATTAAGACAATTTAAAAAAATAAAATAATAAAATCCTTCAGGCAGACCGCTTCCCAGAGCAGGAGGAGCCCTCCGGGTGCACAGCCCGGCAGGTCCCCAGATGCCACACGCACAAACCCAGCGGAGAGGTAACAAAACCCAAAGGGCCGTCCCGGGGCCGCGCTGTCTTACCCATCACCGCTGCGCTTCCCAGCATCGCTGAAGCTGCACTGACCATCAGACACCTCCTCCTCACGGGCTGAGGTCCCTCCTACGTGCGCGGCCGGGAGTGGCGGAGCCCGCAGCCCTTCCCACCGGAGCCCCAGGGGCTCCCTGCCCTGCCCTGCCCTGCCCGGCCCCGGGGGTGGCGCCGCGCCCGGACCCTCCCCGCAGCCCCTGGAGCGCGGCTCAAGCTCTTCTCTTCCCGCCGCTGCTCTGCTGGCAATTAAAATCGTGATCCCTCCGCGTACCCGGCTTGAAACTTTTTCACTACGAGCCGTTCTCCTCTCTGAAGAGGGGAGGCGCAGGCTCCGCCGCGAGCAATAGACACTTCCTAACCAACAGACCGCTTCGCTTTCCGCTTTCCTAGGGCTGCCTGGATACACTTTGCCACAAAGAATCCAGCCCAAACCTCAAGAGATGCTGGTGACAAACCCCAAGTAGTTTACCACTCGTAAACAAACAAAAAAAGCCACCCTATGAAACACTTCTGCCTCTCGACACCCAAACATTTGCTCCTAACAGTCACTTAGGGTGGATATCAAACAGAAAAAGGGACTTCTACTAGCATGTAACTTCTCCCAGGGACCACTTCATACTATTTTTCATAAACATTGAGTATTCAAAAAGCTGAGTTCTTTTGTTCTTTTTCATTTGTTTTGAGTTGTAGGTTTGTTTGGTTTTTTTAATTGGAATTCTCTACAACCTAATCACACTATGAACTGTTTTAAATTCTGCTATGAAGGGTTTCAGAAAGGTATTAGTACAGTAATGTAATACTCCAGTAGTTCTCACTGCTAGTAAAAAGAGATGCAATACGGTAAAAGAAAATGTAAAGGATGAGTACCTGATATAGGTGGCGTCTTATTATAGTAACAATATTTCTGTGGATTGTGTTGAATACCTCTAAAGTTCTGATGCTACACAGATACTTGGGCCAGCCATTCACAGCCTTTGTCTGTGGCTCTGATTGCCAGCACCAACCTCACAGTTAGTTTACCAGACTTCCCATTAAAATGAATAATCCGATAGTGGCAACTTTGATGAATCTGGACCACCTCTCAAACGGTCTTCTGAATGTGAGATGCAAATACTGACAAGAACAAACCGACCAACCCAGAAAAACTTCAGTCATATACATTCCTTTACTGTAGGCAATTACCTATGTTGCCTCAGTGCTGATGTTTTATTTCTGACTTTATAGATTTTTGCAAGCAAGATGAAACAGAATGAGCAGGGAACGTGAAGCAGCATAGAGCTAAAACAATATATTTCTCTATGTGGAGAGATTTCTCCACATGAAGCATTTAAGAGATACATACCTCTTCATCACCTTTATTCACCTGCCCAAAGACATGTGGACCAGCCTCTGTAAAGTCCAGAGGGGTGGATACAAACTATGAACATCTGAATACTGTCTTCACTTGAAGAACTATCATTTCAATGCTTGACCAGACAGGTTTTATTTGTCTTTATGGATGATGTAATTTTCAGCTATTCTCATCAGAAAATACACGCTGCATCACCTCCATATAGGGCTTTCTCACTCCGAGAGCAAACCTGTAGAATTTTTTTCCCTTTCACATAAATTATGCTACCATGTAGACTGGGTTCCACTGACAAAAGTAAAATAAATCCTGATTAAAACAGCAACATCACACAATCACGAGAGATGATTTATCACAGAAAGCAAAGACTTTTCAGGCAATCTACTCACATACTATTTCCTAATGTTACCTAGCCCGCAACTCATTGTGCATTTGGTCACACGTAACTATCTGCATTCTAAGGGAGCTTCTCACCTTTTCTTTATGATGCATCCTAGGAACACAATTTCTCTACAACTGAAACTACAACCCAGAATTATTCAACAAGAACTAAAGTTTTAGACTATTAACTTGAAATTCATGCCATACTAAAGGCCTTCTCTGTTACTTGATCCAGAAGATGAATACCAACATGAAGTCATCTGACTCTACTTCAAAGAATTCTCTTCCTTCCTGACTCTAATCAATATCCTCTCTCCATCCCTATCCACTCAAGACTAAAATTTTAAAGAGAAGCAGTAATTATCATGAGTGAAAGATAAAACATGGTGCATCCCATCTTTACAGCACCAAAAGCCTCTACCAATAAGATTTAAAAAAAAAAAAAAAACCACACAGAAGCTCCGCATAAACTATGGCGACCTTCTATTGGGATAATAGTGTTATGGCAATTCATCTGAAGATGTGGCAAATAATTGTGTTAACTAGAACTCAACCCCCAAAGCACACCAAGAGCTATACAAATGCCTTAAGCTGCTCTACAGGCTGACACTGAAGAATGTTCTCCCATTCTACCCTTTCCCCAACTCTCTCTGCTCGCTCACACCAGCAGTGGCTGCCTGCTCTGACTGAAAACTATCCTCCCCTCTTGCCACGCCTGCCAAAAACGTCAGTGTACAGTGGGATCACCAAAGTGGATTTCTCACCACACAGCTGTGAACAGAAGCAGAGGGAAAGGGGCAGCAAGAAGAGGTTCATGAGGGCAGGAGAGGTGGGCTGCCAAGTTGCACAGGAGACAGAGCAGCATATTTCTGACTGTGCAGCAAGGCAAGAAAGAGATTCTCAGTACAGAGCAGACAGGGATGCATGTGATGAGAGAAGTTTTATGGTCAACATACAAATCTGATTAAAAGCAGTGGGAAAAGCAACTTTAATCAAGGTAAAGCAAACATATCAGCAGCCTATCCCTTCCTGTGAGTTCAAAATATTTTATTATCATTAGTATCACGAATAAATGAACATAAAATGATTTCTGCCCTATGAAGGGTCAGGCCTATGCAACAGAAACTTCTAATATAAGAAGTAGAAACTGAGCTGTTCCTTCAGGTGAATGATCAAGAGACTGGCAGTAGGCAAGCAGAAGCACAGCAGGGTGCACCAAGAGCTTCAATCCAGAACCTATTTGTTATCTGAACTCCAATATAGAGAAAACACATCCCAACAAAGCAATGCCGTAGAAGAAACACTTAAGCAACCATGACATCACTTGAGTAACTATCTGTTCACTAGGAGACAGCTCATTGAGCCCCATTTCAACTTCTCACTCCATTTAACATCCAGATCTCTATGATGTGTCCATCGAACACAGGTTTTTACTTACCATTCGTTCCAGCAGCCTCTGCTTGCTCTCCAGGTGGTTCTTGGAGGGAAGCAGCCATCTCTGGCTGCTGCCCATCCAGCTCCTGTGGTGCTGTAGCAGCTCCTGGCTGCTGTGGCTCCTGTGATGGGGCATCGCGCTTCAAATTGTCTTCATTAACATCAGGTACTGATAAACTTGCATCTAAAACCTGCATAGTCACATATCGGTTGCAGGATGGCAGGGAAGGAGAAAGAGAAGGAAAAAAAAGAAAAATAACATCATTATAAGGGCAGGTGCTTTTTCCCCCCCACAGAGTATGGTTCTTTTATTCTCATTCTGCATATGTACAGAGAAGCACTTTGGTAAATAAATACTTCTGTGCAGTATTACTCCTTTTCAAAATCATCAACTTTAATAATTCAAAGTACTTTTGTGAAAAATAAAAAGTAGACACAAACTGGGACTATTTATATCACTGTTCTCCCACATGAAATATATGGAAGAAGCAAGTTTTATAAACAATGTCCTACAGCCTTGTGTAGAAATTGGTTTCTAGTATGAAGGAAAACCTTCATGTGAATCTAGTGATGGAAAGATATTTTCATTTTTCAAAATGCCTGGCACAATTTCTCTGATATACACATGAATCCTGCCTACATTACAGCCTTTTGTATCATTCCTCTGTTGATATGCTTATCATCATAAACAATACAACTACGAAGAAACTGAACTATTTAGGACAGAAAACACAAGATATATATAAATCCTATGAGAAAATCTATTGAAACATGGATTAAAACTAGAATGCTTGTGTCTCAGTTATTAGGCAGAGACTATTCTTATGGGGCAGGGTGGGTATCTGTGTGAATCTTGCAATTCTTTGGGACTCTGCACTATATTTGAATTATTTTTTTCTAAAGTAACCTCTTTTTCAGCTTCCACATTTGATACATTTCAATTATTTTTCAGAATTTGTATTGGCTTGCATATAGCAAGGAAGATACTCTCAGAAACATACTTTTATAGCACGGAATATGTTCTGGTCTTGAAAAATACTTCCTCACCCCTTAATTATTTTTTTAATTAACTCTCTTTCCAAATGACTGTATTACCTTCCAACAGAAGCTATTTGAACTAATTAACCACGTCTTAAACTTCTGTTCATGAAGTGCAGGTTTAAAGTTCCTCTGGTAGAACAGCAAAACTTAATTACATATCATTGTCCTGTTACTCAGCTGTACTCCCAAAATGCTGCCACTGAAGCCCTGTTAATTAAGTGACGGAACCACAGATACTTCCCATCTTTCAGTATAACATAACGTCCAAATGCTTGAAGCACCAAACTGGGATCAAAAAGATGCCACGTTCCTGACGACTCGCTTCCAAAACCCACTAAAACAAGCTTCTGAATGGGGAGATCCATTTATTGATTTTTATTGACAATCAGCCTGCTGCAAGGGAATTTCCAATCAACATACCAAGTGTTGGGCAGACAGCTTTCCTCTTATCGTTCAGTCCCCTTTCCACACACCAGGAGGGATCCTCAGAAATGCCATAGCCCTGCTTCCAGAGGTAACGAAGTGTGCGTTCAGGTTCCCAATTTTCAGTTCAAAAGCCCTTAATTAAGCCAAATTGTTTCCACGTGGCATTGCTGCGCTCCTCAAAGCTGCCTTTCACAGCCACATAATCCACCTCACGAAAAAGGACCCCATTCTGCTCTACTGCCAATACCACAGATGGAATAATTTGGCTTCAGAGTTTTCACATGCTGAGACCAGATATTAAATAGAAGAAATACAGAATGGCTCAACACTCAGATTACATTCCCACTTCTCACATCATCCTTCTCATAAAACTAAAACACAGGAACTCACAAGGAATAAAAATGCCACACCATGCAAAAAAAAAACCCCGCATGTAAACTCTGGGAAGCTCTTGTGCAGTTGCACAGAGCATTAACTGAATGGTAGTAATCAAATAAGGACCATTAACAAACAGACACAGAAAATATCAACCTAATTATTAATAAATAGTAATTATTATTAATAATAAATGTTACTCATTCGTTCCTGTAAGACAACCGCTAGTCCGGCAAACAGAAGAACAACCTTAACTTTACTGGCCCTAAAGGTACTTGGTTATCTGGAAGATAAATCCATGGAGGGATATTTCAAGATGACACCCTCAGAATTAGCATGAACAACTCTTTGAAGTCACAAGAAAGGGAACAGCACTGAATATCTTAGCACTCCTCACTTTATTCAAAGCTTTCCTTGCCTTTCTTTTGAAATCTCCAATGGTCAGCAAATCAGTTTACAGCTAGAACCATACGTACAGGCATACATGTGTAGACACATACAAGTTTACCATTTGCCCAAATGCCTAATACAGATCTGTGGACTTTGCAAGGAAACAGGTATCTCAATGCAGTACAAATTGATGAGTGTTATGACAAAATATTAACTACAGCAGCACTTAATATTCCCCCAGCTCTGAATTTATTTGACGGGCACGATGCATTCAGGAAAACAGTGACTATATATCATCCCACAGATCTGATCAAAATTCAGAAGTCACTGAATCCAGCAGACGACCCTTTAGATGTGTGAAATGCTGTGACACCTTCCACCATGAAGAACAGGATTAAATGTAAAAACATTACTAAATGTAAGATTATAAGCAGTTTTTACTACGAGCTAGTATAATTATCATCCCTGTCCACTCTGTACATAAATTCAGTTTTGAAAAAAGGTCCTATCAGTCACAACTGAGTAAAAATGTAAAAAACAGAAAAAGGTTGGTATTTTCTAATTTGACCAGACCTGCAATATAATCCTACCCTGCCAGGGAATAGGGACCTTTTTACCCCAGTCTCTTGGGAAAGATGTAATTCTTGGCCATAGGAAGGCAAATTTAGATTTTCAAATAAAGCATTCTGCTTTAATAACTGAATAATCAAGACTAATAAAACAGTAGTAATTTTTGTAAATTAAAATGTGTGCAAAGGAGAAGAAAAGATGCATCTTTGGGGGATTGTAATGTGAAGGAAGACTCAAGAGTATCATTAGGGGATTTAGAAAAAAAAAAAAGTTTTCTGTTCTGAGAAAAGTTGTTCAGACTCTTTATGAGGGTCAGTGCAGTCTGTCCCACTGCATTAGTCCTCAAAAGAAACTAATTTCCATTTTCACTCACATTAACTGCTTCATTTCTCTGAAGGGATCTAAAGTGCAGTTTAGTCCAATTATGTCTAATTTAGTGAGCTGTGGTCTTAATTCCATTGAGAACAGTGTAAACTTTAGCCAAATATAATGTCAAAGTTTAGAGAGATGGGCGAAAAACATACAGACAAAATTAATGGTGTTAAGATTCTCATTATTCAGCTCTGTGTATTTATCTACAGGTAATGAGACATTACAGTTAGCAGGTTTATGAACATTTATCAGGTTTCTGTGGCACACATTCATCGCTTTCCTTCAATTATTAATTAATTTATGAATGTGTTGTCTCATAAATACAAGAGAAACCAAAGAGAACAAGTTATCCAGTTCACTGATCTTCCAGCTTCTTCATTCCCAAGACAAAGGGCCATCAGTGAAGCAATGCTTCAGCTTCTGTCATGCCACTACTATACATCATGCACTTGTTTTGTAAGAATTCCCTCACATCCACCACAAAGGTGGAAGCAAACAGCAGACACACAGCCCATGAGATTAAAATGCATAGAGATCGTTGTCCACGTCACTCTAACCACTAGCAGCTTCTGCTCCATTTTGTGTGTTGTGTTATGTCTAAACATTGGACCGCATTAAATGCATACAAAATATAAAATGTATAAAGAAAACTAAGCGTTACTTGATATATGAATGAACAGCAGGTCCATGATCTCTCAGTGTACGTTAGCACATGCTTCATTCATGTACTGTTCAGAAGGGGCTAGCAGCACCCAGCTTCTTCCCCCACCAGCAATCACCACCATTCCCAACATTCCTTGTACCAGACCCAAATCATTCCAGGGATTCCTCACACCAGGCCCAAACACACCAGAGTTAATTTTGCCTCATTCTGTTAATCCTGCTACACTGATTCTCCATTAGATTACTAAAATAGCCAGATCCAGCTGTCTGAACAACTGAGCAAACTAACATAATGGTCTCTAATATTTTTCCTTAAGTTTGACTTTGAAACTTTGGGAAAGTTTTCAGCGCTGTTGATCTGTTCAGGGAGTCTGCTCTTAACACACGCTGCTTCATTAAAAAGATCTTCAAACAGCACATTTGGGAAAAAGACCCCTGAATTTAGGTCATTCCAACTCTTTGTTCACAGCAGTTCGTCTTGTTTTGCATTAGAGGTCTGTGGGACATTGCAAATTCCAGGTGGAGAAAACACAAGGGCCTTACTTTCCAAGGCACATAACAGCACATTTAATTTCAGTATCTTACTTCTGAGTAACATCTCCTGCAGACAAAGCCAAGAGCCTTCTCCATAGCTTTTGTTCCCTCAGATCTATCCTCTTCTGTCCTAACTCTCAGCCTGACTTCCTTGTGATGCCTCCTTATGGATTACCCTCAAAATCCACACGGTTAAACAAAACCATCAGTTTTTGCTCCCAAACAATCTGTGATCTCCTTCTGCAAACGGTGAAGGAAGCATTACTCCTAACCTGTCATTCTGGTCCACAACTGAAGCTTGATCCAAGTTGAGCTCCTTCCCAGGTCTCACATCTTCCAGCTCTTTCTGCACAGCAGTCCTCAGACACCACCTTAACTCAGAATTCACATAGCTACGACTCATCCGGATGCTAACGATCAGTTAGAACAAGGACTGAGCACAAAGTTACTCCTGTTTAGGTACCAACAACCAGGAGGACATTCAAAGCCCCAGACATTAGTCTTTGCATCTCTTTAGCTTCTACCACATCAAACAAAAGTTAATTGCCTTAACTTTCAAAGTGCCAGGACACTCCCTCTACCATAACCCCCCTTATCTCCTATATGATTAGGGGGTTATTTCACGCTTTTGGTGGATCCATGACACCAATTTCCATTGTGCATTTTTTCAATTAAACTTTTTTACGCTTTCTCCCCAGCCACCTCACAGGAATGGGCAGACCTACAAACCTTACCACGAAACTAGATCAGACTCTTCCTTCTCACTTAAAACAGAAGTACTTAAAGGGAATCAGACCCTGTTGAACCAGAAGAACCCTGCAGCCTCATCATTCAGATCAAATGCCTTAAACTAGGGCTCTTAAGAGATGCAGCCTAGGGACCTCCCTCTGCTACTTGATTAAGCTTAGTCTTACCATCACTAATGTATTATTTTCAGGCTGACTCAGCTCCCTCACCAGAACGCAGTTGTTTAAACAGCAGATGTAAGTCTGTCCCAGCTGTTATTTGTCAGGCACTCAGACAATAAGACACTCTGACATCTCAGCTGGTAACCTCTTTAGAAGAGACAGTTCCAAATATTTACTGTCTAGCAGACACTTGCTCTCATTACAACGCAGGTAGCACAATCAAGTTACTACTCAGAAATGGGAACCAGCCCGAAAATACCATTTGAACCACTCACTGCTCTTGAGTGGGGCCCTTGCACATGAGCAAGCCAGGAATTCACCACACTACATTTTAAAGCCATCAATTTCCATAAAAGACTATCTCTGCCAAACCTACATTTTGCCGCAAGAATAGCTTATTAGCATGCCAGTATTTTTCCAGATTGTCTCTTCAGAAGTTCCTCTATGTTGTTTCAGGTAGCTCTTCCTACACAGCTCTACTCCCTCAGCAAGGCCACAAAACCAAACTTGTATTAAACCTGGTACCTTGAGCTTCTAAATAAAACAGAAGTAGGGATGGGGGTGGGGGTTGCCTGCAATTGCTTTAGCCAAGATGTTGGTAGGATGACGCAGCTCTCCTTGCATCACCCACACGGCTCATAGTTGCTTTTCACCCCATGGGACCTTGGAAGGTGGCACCACCACAGAGGGCAGTATGCTGGCATCTTTTGCCAGCTCTCTGATGCTCAGCATCCAAATGGGAAGTCAGGTGAGAGGAATGTCACTGCTATGAACAGAGAGAGAGTCACAAGATGGAGATACTCAAACCAATCTAGTCACGTGCTGTCATCAACAGAAGTGTTATCCACCTTGCTGCCCAATCCTGATCCCAAGGTCCTGCCTACTCCCCTGCACCTGTGTCTTCTGCTGTTCAAGTCCAGAAGCCAACACATCTTGCTAAATCAGCAGACAATGACCTTCCCAAAGAAGCTGAACAGCTCTTTAGGGCATTAGCTCCTTCAACAAGCTTGCCCAGTGCCAGAAGCAGCGAATGGGAAGCTGCAGGTGGTCCCAGGAGCAGGCAGGAGCACAGGACCCATCCCATCACACACCTCAAAGCTTTTGTCAGTCCTGGATACTCAAGGTTTGTCTGGTCTTCTCCGTGAGACTAAAAAGATCTTGTTCCTACTTCTAGCACTATTATTACTGAAATCTGTTAAACTCTTCTCACGCCAAGCTTCAGGCCTCTGTGTGCACAGGGCAGTCTGACAGAGAAGTTTCACACGCAGAGGGTCTGCCATCTCACTGTCGCCAACAGGGAGTTTTTTAATTTCCCCTCTTGTCCTGCTGCAAATGATTGCCTTTTTTCTGGTCTGGGTCTCACCTGAGCATCACAAGAGTCAAATGAAGTCACTAATACATCAGGGAACTGGCCCAGAAAAAATAATAAAAAAAAAGTAAAAATAAACAGGGAGTAAGTAAAAGTAAAAATAAATAGTGAGTTTAAGCTGTGTACGGAAAGGCAAGGCGAGGACCAGAGATGGTGTGAGGTGGGACTGCATCATCCAGGGCAAGACACGCAAGAGGGATAGGGGAGGAAGAAAGGGAGGGGGGAAAGAGTATTGCTGTTTAAACAGCAAGGAGATAACCCCATCAGATAGAGTAGCCTTCTGTGGGACCACACCCTGTCCCTTGATTTTAACAGGACTTTGGGTGTTAATTCACAAGTCCAATTAATTCAATTCAGGCATGGGAATGGATTAGTACCTCCAGGACGCGTCATACTCCCCTGCAAAAGGGGACTTCCCCCAGCAGGGTGGCTATGCAAGATAAGGACCAGCTCCTCCACGGCCAGAGTTTAAGCCTTGTCTTCTACAGTAAAAACCCCAGCAGTTTCAAGTCCCAGTAACATGTGAGCTCTGGAGCTGCTTCATGTGTAATTCACCAGCAACTCGTGAACGGATGGGGTGAGCACCTGAGGTCCTAACCTGTTGAGCCTACGTTTAACCTGCAGTGCTTGCAAGCCAACACCCAAAGGCTCCTAAGTATCTCTCACACTGTAGACCAAGTGATTTATCAGGTCTCTCACATCTCCTGGGCCATAGAAGTGGGAAACACTGAAACATACACTCCACTTTCCAATAACTATGACACCTCAAAAGCTGGTATCTGGCCAAAGAGTCACACGTGAATAACAAACAACTTAAAGACTATAATCGTGGCCCTTTCTAGAAGTAGAGGTAAAGAGGTTTTTCATCTTGTACAAGGTAACTATGTCATGAAAAAAACTTAATCAATATTTCAAGAAATGTTGAAGTCACAAAAAGGCACCACTGCTGTGAGATTTTATAACCTATAATTGACTAGTTGCCTAGACAGTTTGTGATTGACCTGTCAAAGCTCACTCAAGTTGGATTCCATTAAGCCAGTTTTCAATGTTTTTCTTCTGCAAGAGGGGGTTGTGATAAGCACTTTAATTAGCGAAGAGCAAGAAAGACCACCATCTTTCAAAATGTCCCCATTGTATCTTCTGCAAACAAATTAGCTCTTTGACAGATATTTCCTGGGGTATCACTGGGTCTGGTAATTTTCAAATTCAAAAGGCTGAAAGGAATATTAGTGAAATATTGTGTCACAAATCTTCATGAAGTTACCTTATTGGACTAAGAACAGACTAAATGAGATACAAAAAAAAAAAAAAGTATGACTGAACTTCATTAAAACTTCTTTTTCTTTTGTAACGGAAAGCAAAAATGGCCGTTTTAAAAGAACACTAGTAATATAACTTCTTAAAGCCCTGAAATGATAAAAGAAAATCCCCACCTTGAAACAGTTCTACTTAAATAACAAGGTAAAAAATCTATTAGAAAACATTTTGACATAAAACACAGCAATAATAATAACAAAATAATAAAAATAATAATCTGTATTTGAGAACAACATCAACAGCATTCTCTTTTCTGGGAGTCTTAGTTCCCATAACTGGATAAATATGGCTATGAATGTTATGTACCTTCTTCAAAGTCGTATTATCTTAATTTTTAAGCAAACGCAGTAGCCAAATGCTTGTCCTTTATAAATTCATCCATGTCAATGTCAATTGCAGCATCAGAATTCTAAACTTATCCCACACGGCTTGCTAAATATCTTGTTAACGAACACCAATCCCTAATGCTTATTTGGTTAAAACGAAAATAAAATAAATCTCAGTTAAAGTTCATTCGCAATGTGGTTTTCAAATCTGTCAAAACACGCCCAAGGAGGTCTAGTGGCAGCCAGGAACTATGGGAAATTCAACTTGAAAGTTAAATCCGAACCACAAGGTCAAAGAAACAAAGTCATAACCAGTTCTCAAGCTCTAACACACCCACGCACCAGCTACAGAAACTTCTGAGTATCCCTGCTCTGAGAACCCAAACTCTGAAGAGCTTGAAGGGGATCTCGGTGTAAGGCGCTATTACTTCTCTCCTAACAAACCGACGCCGAAGCAAGGCTGTGTGAACACGTAGATGCTGCACATAACCTCCCTTTCAGTCCCACAATCCCCTCAACGCGCCTATTCCAGAGGGATAAAGAGGTTCATTCATAATCTATTTTTAAACGCCAGGCATGTTTGAAAAGAATTTCTTTCGATTCTTTCGACGTCTTTATTAAAAATAACACATACCTAGAGCTCCTTTACTCCTTACTGGCTGAGAGTTAGCGAGTCACTCCCCTTCCCCCCCTTCCCCCCCACTGCGGTATGACACCGGGGAGCACGAAAGGCTCCAGCCCACCACCCGCCCCCTGCCCCGGCGATGCCGGGGGGCTGCGGCTCAGGTGAGCCTGAGGCTTGTTGGGGTGCGGGACAGGGTGGGATGGGGCACAACGAGGAGAAGCCGCAAAAAAAACCCCGAGGGCTGGCCGCGCCCCGACGCGCCTCCCACCTGCATCCCCGAGAGGGGAAGAGGATGGGGGGAGAGGAAGGGAGGGGGGCTGCGGAGAGCCGCGGGAGCCCCGCGTACCGCTGCCAGCCGGCTGCGGGACCGCAGTCAGGAGACTCCTTGGCGCAGACCCCGCCGCGGGTGGGTGCGGCCCTTCTCTCCCCCGCTGCACGGCCGCACACAAAAGCGGCGGCGGCGGC
>WEIS01023162.1:0-12294 GCA_013389965.1 Todus mexicanus | reverse complement strand
CTGAGCATGACTTCATGTGGTCTAGAATACTCCTTCAGTCAATTGTGGTCAACTCTCCTAGGTGTGTCTCCTCCCAACTTTTTGTGCACCCCCACTTACTCACTGGTAGGGTCATGTGAGGAACAGAAAAAGCTTTGACTCTGTGTAAACACTGCTCAGCAATAGCTAAAATACCCCTGTGTTATAAACACTGTTTTCAGCACAAATCCAAAACATAGCCCCATACAGGCTACTGTGAAGAAAGTAACTCTATCCTAGCCAAAATCAGTACATTCTCCACCTCATATTCCATATAATCCATTTACTTCACACTCAGGTTCCACATTATTCAATATATCCTTATTAACCACTGCCATCCTTCCTATCCTCTGATATAATACACAGATATGACCACCCTTGCAAAATGTCCATAAAATGTCCATGAAATGAACAGAAATGTCCACAAAATGTTCATTTACTCCACAACATTAATCTCCACCTCTTATGATGGTCAGTTAAGATGGAAGAGGTGATGTGTTTTGTGGAGTTAATGGGCACCAAAGACAGCTCAGGTCATGGCACTGCTGTACTTGTACTGTTTCTCATAAGACTTGTCCTCTACCAATTCAGGTGGTTCCTGCTATAGTAATTCCTATAATGTGCAATTCAAATCATGGGTTACAACAATTTAAAGATATTTCCATTGCAGTCTTCACCCCTGGTCCCTTTGGGCCTGGCTGTAGCGTTTATTACAATGAACTCCTCCCCTTGCTCCTAGCCTGGCTAACAATAAGGGGTTCTTGCTACAGCAATTCCTGTAACATGCAGCTCAAATCTTGGTTTACAACAATTTAAAGGTATTTCCATTATAATGTCCACCTTTGTTCTCTTTAAACCAGACCATTGGGTTGAACACTGCAATGAACTCCTTGCTTTGCCCTGCTCCAGCTTGGACTTATCCACAGACTGCAGGCCTTTAGGGTTGTACCCACTCCAAGTGGAGCCTTGTCTATGAGCCAATCTTTTCAGGGATATACCTGCTGTGGCATAGATGTATCCACTGCCACAACTGCTTTGTGGTGCACCAGTTATAGTGTAGCCTTCTCCATGGGCCACAATGCCTTCAGAGATATATCTGCTCTGGCATGGTTTTACAAACATCCACAGTCCCTTCAGAGCTATACCTGCTGTGGCACAGATGTAACTGCAGGCACAGATGCTCCAAGATGTACCTGCTCTGGCATGGGCTTATCCACAGCCACAGCCACTTCAGGGTGTCCTGCTGCCACATGGACTCATCCACCTTTGACTCAAGTTCATGCTGGAATTACATCCTGTCCAGTACAGCAGCACAGAAACAGCAGCGATGCCCTGGTCATCTGCCAGCCCAGGCCTATGGTGATTGCTATAAACAAAACGTGCCCAGGTACAGCAGGGTAAGATGGTAAGCAGTAGGGCAGCGTAGCAAACAGCAAAAGCAAAAAGCAGCTGCTACTGAGCACTAGACTCTAACATACAGTAAGGCAAATAAAGCCCCATGGCAAGCACAGAATCCTGTCAATTAATAGCTAAACAGCAATAACAGCTATAAATTCAATCTAGCACACTCCAATCAAATCTGTCACTATCTCAAACCATTCAAGCTCCAGGCTAGGCACCAGAAAGGACTGTTGCGGTTTAACCCCAGCCAGCAACTAAGTACCATATGGCCACTCAGTCACTCTGCTCATGTCCCCACCAAGAATGAGGTAAAGAATCAGAAGGGTAAAAGTTAGGAGACTCATAGGTTGAGATAAAGACAATTTAATAGTTAAAGCAAAAGCCACTCACACAAGCAAAGTGGATTAAGGAATTCATTCACTACTTCCCATCAGCAGGCAGGTGTTCAGCCATCTCTGGGAGAGTAGGGCTGAATCATATGTAATGGTTATATGGGAAGACAAATTCCATAAATCTGAACATCCTCCACTTTCTTCTTCTTCACCCAGCTTTTGTAGTTTCAGGGATTTTTTGTTCAGGTTTAAGAACAAAGCACTTAATGAAACAAATAGGAGAATTACATTCACAAAAGTACATTTTCTACTTGCATACATTTTTCAAATTAGTTATGTAAAGCTTACTGTAGCCTATTTTAAAATACTCTGGATAGTAATACCTTTGAAAGTCTAAATATTTTTTTCTTACAACATGAACAAAAAAAAATTCAAATTTAAAAAGGACCATCTTTGGTTTTTGAAATATTAATGTTGTGAAGTTTGAACTGTCAGAAACAGAAAACAAATAAATATTGAAAACTGAACAGTTTATTTCTAGAAGCTACTCCAGTTGAATAACATCACACAATAATAAGATAACTTTGAGCAGGGTTTATCTGAAAATTACAGAAAGGTTGTGTAGAACTCTAAATGCCATCACCTTTATTAATAAACCTAGTTCACAACTTGCGTGCAGAACCAGAGAAAAATCTTTTAAGCAGAAAAAGTCACTTGGCTGACCGCAGACTTTGTTATAATAAAGAGAGGTCTTGTAAGCCATAGGCAAAATAGCCCTTTTGAAAGTTTTTGTTTCACTAGGAATAATACTTTTTTAGAAAATATTAAAATTATAGGAACCTATTTTGTCTCATGTTCCTCAGTTCTACAGGCAAGTTCAAGTGAAATATATAATCAGCAGTTAGAGAAAAGTTTTATCTCTCACACTTGTATTTCTATGGTAGAATTTGCAAACTGTATTTGTAAAACTTATTTACAATTGTCTTGACTTTGGGTGAGTGGAGGCCTGCTTGCACATCACTCTGCAAATACTATTATAATTTGTGTATTATTTTGCAATTACACATTTTTATGTTCAAGACAGAAGTAATTTCTGCAAAATTCAGTTTGGATATTATTTTCTATTTAATTAATACAAGTTTCTCCTCTAGATGGATTTTTTTTTTTTAATGTGTTCATAAGAGCAATCTATCCATTAATTTTTCACTAATGATCCCAGTATGATTAGCTTCGGGCACAAAGCATGCCAAGAAATATATGGAAGCAGATTTTTTGCATATTTAGAAAAAAAAATATTTTTCTATTCATTAAA
Organism: Todus mexicanus; assembly: GCA_013389965.1. Lineage (NCBI taxonomy): Eukaryota > Metazoa > Chordata > Aves > Coraciiformes > Todidae > Todus > Todus mexicanus. The sequence goes on along the minus strand of WEIS01023162.1, from coordinate 9,231 downwards.
AAACCAATTTCAGAGAAATGTTTCTAATTCATTCAATGATAATATTTTCTCTGTTTCTTATTGAATAAGATGGCAGATACACTGCTGTGACATTTTAACATTTTTACCTGTCTTGCAGCATATCTTTCTAACTAAAGAGTGAAATTCACTGATTAACAACTGTATTCCTGTAAAGGAGATACCTCTTGCCTTCAGGACAAGTTGATTTATATTCCTCTAATACTATAAGAGAAAGAGTGCTATGCATTAAGTGCATTGCAATATTTTGTTGAAATTCTATATAAAAATACAGCATCATAAATGACTCAGAAAAGCGTAAGGAAAATAGAAAAAGACACTGCTTCCAAGTGGAAGACAATGTAATAAAAGTTGATGTCAAATTTCAATAAGTAATCATGCACTACTAAAAATGATAGATTAATTCTGACTTTGATAATTGTACAAGTAATCTGGTAATCTTTATTTTCTAGGTGTGCATGTGTCCCTCTCAAATAAACGATCAGGAATATACTGTCAACTTGCTAAAGGTGTGATAGGTGATTTATTTTGTGATTAGGAAAAAGAAAAAAAAAAAAGAAGAAAAAAAAAAGAGAGAAAAAGGAAAGAATGTGCACCTTAGCTGCCATAGCAATATTTCACAGCCATGCCTGGAATCATTTAGACAAAATACAGATAGTCAGTAGGCTACCACGTATAATTATTGACTGTTTCATCCAAAATTAATGTTTATGAAGCATTACTGTTAATCAAATGTTTATACAATCCGATCATTGTCCTCTTGTGACAACTGAACATTTGATTTATGCTGGCAGACTTTAAGAAGTGTTGTGAAACTATGAGGTGAACCCTAATGGAGAAAGTGAGGGGAAAGAAATGCTTTTACCCATAAGTCAGCTACATTTTTCTTTTTAAAGGTCAATCAATGACAGTGTGAACTTTTTCAATACTGAGAAGCAGCAATAAATTCCTTTCACCATACATGGTGGATCAGATACACTGCTGGATGAGTTTTAATTCCAAAAATCATAATAAATGACCTTCCTTTTAAAATCACTGGTTTGTATCTCGACAGAAATACAGCTTATATGACAGTTTACTTAAATTTCCACAATACTGATATTTCTTGTCAAACTGTCAGTCAAAGAGAATTTATATTAAAATCCATCATTCTTCAAAACTTTTCTGATATAGAAGTTCAAATACTGTCCACCATGAGAGGGGGATTTATAAAGTCTAAGCTATGTTATGTACTGTAAGATCAATTTTTAATCAAGATAGGCAAACATTTGATGAAAAGAACCAAACCAACTTATGTTGTTTGCAGACTTGGCCAAATCCTAGAGTGATTACAAACCTATAGGAGTTTAACTGAGTAAAGGTTCAGTGAAAATAGAGTAAGAACTTAAGGATATGGTTCATATAGACATATATTATCATTGTTCAGGAGTGTCTTGAAGTACAACTGCTAAAATTGCTTCCCATATTGGCAGACATGGTGGCAGAGCTTACAATGAGCTTCATCCTCATGTAGAGGACAACATAACTCCAGAAAAGAAAAGAGGCTGGCAAAGAAACAAGGACTTTACAGGTACCTTGTAGCTATGGAGACTGCTTTGAATCTAAAGCTACTTTAATGTTTTGGGAACAAGTAATTTCACAGCAATCACTATCCTAAGGGGTAGATTTCCTGTCTTTCCATCACATACACTAGTTACTCAGGTAAATTAATAAGGATTTTTACTTCCTGAAGCTGATTAGAAGTTTCAATTTATTTACACCTGTCCTTAAAATTAAATTTTAAATACCTAAATTTATTAATTTCATTGTCTTGTTCTGATTAATGAAAACAGTGATAACATGTAATTAGCATAAATGCCAAACCAGATGGTGTTTTTGCTAGAGCTAGTGTTGAATTTGGATTCGACTTAGATGTAGACTTAAAAGTAGCACAGTCAATAACAAAAACCTGTATTATCTGAGAAGCTTGAAAAACGTTTTACTGATTAAACTGAACAAAAAACCAACAAAGCTTTACTACAGTGGGACAATAATACAAGATACTTTAGTGGGGCACTATCCTAGCTAATTATGCTGCCAGTTATTATTAGAAGAATTAACATGACAGTTAAAGGTTCATAGCCGATGCTCTCTGTTTCACACAAAACCAGCCAGGAAATTGCTTCGTCAATTACAATTAAGGTGTTAAGACAATGCTTTAAGATCACAAATGATTTAGCATAGTAGAGTAAGGTAGACGCGTGTGGTTATAATGTTAAGACATTACTTAATGTTTAAACAAAAGTTATTTCATTGTTTAACTGCTTGTTAATTGAACTGAGCTTTTTAACCAACGCTCCATGAAGTGGCATTACATGTACAATCATAGAATTGTTTAGGCTGAAGGACACCCTTAAGACCATTGAGTCCAACCATTGTGATACCCATACTAGTGAAAAGAGATACAGAAAGAATAAGAGGTGGCTTCTATCTTCCTATTTCAACTAACTGAAATTGGCTAACATCTCAACAGAGGACACACATTGGCATGGGTACCTTATATTATGACATACTTCGGGTAAAGGAAAATGGGAAAATTGAATGTACTGAAATGGGAACTGAAGCACTCTTGTAACCTCTCTATTTACTGAGAATGCTTCTCTAGAAAGATTCAAGGACCTTGAGGATGTCCTCACTCCAGGATGTAAGGTATGGTGTTCAGCTGGCTGAGGCTGAGGTTGGCTCCTTTGCTGGGCACAGGTGTTATGAAGAAAGCTGTAAGCAAGGGCCACCTCCTCCTTGTCTTTGGGAGCTGCATTTAAACAGAGCTTGTACTGCTGACCCCTACCTGTGCTACACTGCAGCTACAACTGTACCTGGTTTGCCTCCCTGACTCTCTGACTCACTGGTTTGGCTTCCTAGCTTGCCCTCAGACCTGCCTCCTCACTGCAGGCAAATTAGGTGACTGCTGGACTCTGATCTGGTCTCTGTCTCTGGACCTGGTCATGCTGCTCTGCATCCCTGCTCCTTGTTGGTGCAACCATTGCTCCCTCCTGCTGTGCTACTGCACTCAGCTTCCAGTTTATCTTCTCTTGTGGAGCAGCCAATCCTCGCCACCCTTCGCAAGTTTGTCATATGCTCTCAGTCCTCTAAACAGACACATCTATTTGTCAAACAGTTTTACATTATCTATAATATCCTGAGAAAATCTGTAGTTTGCACATATATGTGGGATGTTCATAATACATGTGAATATCTTTCATTTCTTAGCAAAGAGGAAAGCGATCTTTCCTCCATTAGGTGCTCATAACACTATCATGCTCTTCTTGTTTATGGTTTCTTCTCTTGGTGTCATCTCTTCTTTCTGCCCCCTCAGGCTCCTACTCCTCATACTTCTCTGCTCATACAGTCCAATTTCTGATGTATAGCTTTTTTTTTATGAGGTTAAATAGGGAAGCAAGAGTTTCTACTTCTGAGTGTCATAAATGAACACAATTGTTTCTCACATTTATCCCAAATAACCTTCAGCAAGGTAACATACACCCTGAGTAATACCTCAGTTGATAAAAAGCAAACTCCTTGTCTTTGTAAATTTGTTTTCTCTAGTACTTGTGTGTAAACTTAGGAGCTTCTTAAGGTGGACAAAAAAAAAATTGGAAGTGCCCTCCTTGCTTTTGGAATACCTCTTTGCATTTCCCATACTTAAATAAAGCAGGACTAGATATGACTAAAGAAAGAATTTGTGAAAAATTACTGAATGAAAACAAACTCAATAATTTAGTAAGAGAAAAAAAGAACCTCTCTGCCCAGTCACTTGTTTAATTTTTTTCAATAACTAGTCCAAAAGACCATCAGAACTAGAGCTTGAGGACTGGTGTATTTAATAATGTTATATATGCAAGCTTCCTAATGTGTTTTTTTTAAAATTTTTTTTTTTATCCACTTGCAATTGGAAGTTTATATGATGCAGCTACTTAATTTCCAGTTTTACCCAGTCATATCTGACAGCAGAGAACCTTTGCCCTCAGATCACAGAATTTCTACTTATAAGAGAACAAAGTAAAAGACGAAGGCTTGCAAGTCACTGTAACAGAGCAAACTCAGTAATATATGGGTGTTTCTATTCGATGCTTTGAACACTGTGGTTCTTTTGTTCACTTAAGGACAGTCAAGCTTATTATTGTCCTCTTAAGTTCAATCAGAATGTTTCAAAGATGGTAATTCAGTGGGAGTGAGGCAAAAGGACCTTGTTTTAACATCTATTTATTATGCAGAGAGCAGAACTGTGGTGTCAGGACTGCTTTATCTGATCGGCTGTATCTTACAATGAAAACTTGAAGATAAACCTCAAAAGTAGCCTAGGAAAGAGGAACTGTGAATCCTCATTTTTACATCTCTGGTTCTTAAAGTACTCTGTTAAGTATCCATACCCAATTCATGAGGAGATTTAGGTGCTTCAGAACTAGGTTTGAAAGAGCCAACATCTGAGCCACCTTCAAACAACGCACAGACGGTGACATTGCCCAAAAGTAGCCAAAAAGGATAAGAATAATAAAGCAAAATTAATTGAAACAAACTTCAGTCACTTCAAGAGCTGTTCAGAACTGTTCAAGAACTCAGTCATTGAGGCGAGGAACGATAGCGCTAGCATAATCCAGAGCAGAGCACTTTAGCGGGGTGCAGAGAGGTTTCCCAAACTAAGGGAACCTCAGGGGAGCAGAGAGTTGCTGGGAGCTCACAGCTCATGCAAAAATGGTGGATGAGACCTGGGAGAGGCCAGGAGCAACAGCAGCCAAGCCCACATACACATACAAAAGGAGACCTGAAGGAGCATTAGTGATAAGGAGTGCTGGAAACAGATTAGGCAAAGTGGGGATTGTGCTGCAGCAAGCGTGTTGTGTGGTAGCTCGCATGAAAGGGCTTGTAGGAAGGGCACTGAAGCTCTGCTAGGTGAACCAGGATGCAATTGTATTCACCTGGCAGAAAGTCATGGCATCTCTAAGCTCTGCACACACTATGGCTAATGCAGTAGCCCGGAGTTCTGGTGAGAACATGCTGTCAACCAGGCATCAGGCTGTGCCTAGCTCTTACATCTGTACAGGATGGCAGCAGTGAGCATACCCACTTTTTGGTAAGAGGGTTTTAACTTTTTTTTTTTTTTTTTTGGGTTCAAANNNNTTTTTAATTTTTTTTTTTTTTCTGGAGCTAGAATCGGTTTTGAATCTCAAGTCTCTGTTCTGCCTGTGATGGAACTGAACCAAATATATATGTATATTTAATGATGTTAGCCCTAAAATCTCTCTGGATATAAACAGACAATTCAGGATTCTTCTTGGCTCTCTTGGTAGATTAGTTTTTCATCTTTCAGAAGAGGAATAACTCATCTCTTCTTTGCCTTTCATTCTTTACCCGTTCAGTTTGTCAGGATTAAGAAGGTAAGAAATATAGGGTAGAAGAATAAAGAAATTGTGCGAAAATGCAAGAAATGGTATGATAGGATTCCAGGGAATTCCATATTGGGGGCAGAGGTTTTAAGATTTGCTTAACTAATTGTAACTGGAAGGAACACTTTCTCTGTCCTGTTGGATTTCTAACTCACTTAAAATCTTTATTTTTTTAAAGGAATATAAGTCCTCCTTAAGTATAATTTAACTTTGCACCATAAGCTCCACTTTATTTTCCAAAATTTAAAGATAAATCTCTAGTTTATATATAAAATACATTCAAACCATTTTTCCTTATGGCAGCTATGCAACAATTCCTCTAATCTCACTGTACACTTTTTATGTCAGAAAATCAATTTGCCAAAGCTTTCCAGAAAGAAAAATAAGAAATAATGATGTACATTGCTGGAAGTCTTTGGAGCAACAAAGAAATAAAATCTTTATTAAAATATTTTAATCTTTCCCCAATATTTACTTTAAATCATTCAGTCTCATAATTTGCAGATAATTAAGATTGAAATTACACTAAGATAAGACAGAAGCAAAACACAAAAGCAGAATTTCCTTCTACTTGTATACCTGCAGTTTGAGTGAAGAAATAACCAGATTTATTCAACTGAGAGGTTGAGGAATGTCATTCAGCAGGAGGCTGATTAGTTTACTTTGAAAGCTGGAGGCTATTTTTCTTGTTTTATAATCTGTTATTTATTTTTTCTACTTAGTAGAAAAAAAAAAGAGTGTTTCTCAGAATCATTTCAGTACCGATTAAAAGCAAGTATATCTTCATTATCTAGTCATGGGTGTTAATTGTGTCATTAGTTAAAATACATTTTAGTTGTTTTCACTATTTTTCCTTCTAATTAAATGATCAGAGGAGTAAGGCATGAAAATTTCCATAGAATTCTGCAACTACATTCCAAGAACTGTACCTATTCCTACATTACCATTCCTGTATTTCAAATGTGAGAATGTTGTCCCTGGTTAAAAGAATTATAAGTATTTTTAAATTAGAATACAACATGACATTCCTACTTATTATACAACACTAACAATATAATGAAAAATCTAGGAATATGACTGTAATACTTGTAGAATTACAACTAATTAAACTGTAATCAGTTTCTTTACTATGCAGAATGAATAAAATCAATATAGTTAAAATGACTACATGAGATTAATTCAAAGAAATAATACAAGGGTTTTTACAAGCTCCTTAAGAATACAGAGTGAAATGGAATTCTTGGCAAATATGCTTTATTAGTCTTTTTGTATATATGAAAATATCAATCTTTCTAATTTAATGGCATTGTTGGATGACATGGAAAAAATCAATAAATAAACATTCTAAATATACTAAGTAATGCGGTAGAGAAAGTTTCCAAACTTGTTATGTTATGTCTTTTTACTGGAAAAATATACAGTCTTTAAGCAATTTTATATGTTTAAATTCTAATTCTGCAGCTACTTGCATGTGTACAGTGTTACATATTGTGTGCTTCAACCATAGGCTTCTGAGGTCAGTAAAAGAAAGATGTGAAGTTATGGCAGATAAATGTACGAAGTCATGCAGATTAAACTAAGGAAAAGTTTTTTCCCTAAAATACACTAGTTATTAGACTTCATTTAACTTTATATAAGTACTCACCATAGCCCTGGTCAGTATTTGTAGCTGAGTGTTCAACAACACCTAAGAGATGGCTATGTATCTCAGAAGGAGCTATACCACTGGAACAAACAGAATCAGTTTAGAGAAGCTCCATTCAGGAAATACTAGTTTTGAGATATTTTGTAAATTGGAATACTCCTCAGGAAGCATATTGGTCCCAACAGAATCTATAAGATAGATAGAGCTGAATGCCAGTAAAATAATAGTGATGAATTAGCCTATTTCATTGGAAGATTGAAGACAATGATAGATGGATGATAGGAATCAGTTTCATAAGCAGCCAATCTCTCCTGGAAAGCATCTTCACCGATTCCAAAAGTCTCTCTTTCCGTAAGAGTTGGACTATAGGAGCACTGTGACTATGCAACTTGTGACCAGATATACTTACTAGCCATTAAAATAATGTCTTTAATTTTTCTTTTTTAATACTTGTTATAATAGGGAGACGATAATATGTTGTTCTGTTCACCTTATAATGGATAGTTATCTGATGTAGCCATCTGGAAAGCACAGATGACTTCCTGATTGAAAAAATTCCTACAGCTAGAATCTGAGAACTTCTAAACATTACTTTAATTTTAGTATATACATCACACACTTACGTCTTGTGACTTTGCAGTTTTGTGAATTTCTGGTAGGACATAGAGATAGAATGTAGGATTAAATACACTGAATGACCAAAATAATCAAGAAGTAGATGAAAAAAAAATTCTCATTAAAATAGTTTAGAAATTTGTTTTCTGCTGCATAGAAGCTAGAAGACGACAAGCAATATGTTCATTGCCTGGAGGATGAGCAAGTCTCTCATGCCATTCACCTGTGACCTTTCTGGCTCAGGGATAATAGATCTCCAGAATTAAATAGCACCTCTAAGATAAAGAAGGTTGAATAATCTTCAGGGTTTAAAATGTGTTTTCTTTTGGTTTATCTTTTCTCTTTAAAAATGGCTTGAATAACACGTGACACAGTGTTACTGATACTACAGCTATTTTCTTAGCGTAAAACAGGTGAAATTAATCTCTAAAAGGATTGAGATGCAATTAAGATAAGGCATAGTTCCCCATTCTTTTCCCCTACAGCTGTTGACTATTGTTGGTGTTTGCCTGTTGTGCACTGCATGTGGATAATAATCATTATATAATTAACATCAAAAATATCTATCCAAATACCATGTCATTTACTCTGCCATAGCCAGCGTAAGACATACACAAGAATGGTGTCCTGTACAAAACCCTATCACATTATTCACTTTAATAGCATCCTGTCATGTGAAAAGGAAGAGTTTTACAGGGGTCAGATTCAACAGCTTAGCTGAAGCTGAATTGTTTTAAGTCTGATTGTTTTAAGATGTATTTTTTACTTGTGTTTAATTTCACTTAGTTTTATATCAAATCCATTATTTTAGAAATTTCAACCTCCCTTCTGTATGTTTCTCCTTATTTATTCAGACTATTTGACATATAGGAGAAAAATTCTAATGTAGAAATATATTCTGACTTCAAGATCAGAAGGAACTATATCAGAAAATATTCACAATAATTTGTAATAGCTAATTTCAAGATAGAAGTATTTCTCAATCAAAATAATCTTATTTTGAAGGTGTAGGATTCTCCACATACAGCTTTGCTATGAGTAGGTATCTTTTGGTTAAAATAAAAGTATACAATCAAGATATCTGCATGAAGAAAAACAGCTTTTTGCATTGTTTAATTTGGTAAATATATTCCTTATTTACATCTAACTAACAGATATATGCTTTCATTAAGATAATGTCTTGCTTTCAAGGACTACAATGCATTACCTTAAATAAAGATCAGAATAAGGGTTCCTAGTATTTCATGTCTGTTAGGTATCGAGTTCAAAATGCATTAAATCCTTTGACAATAATTTCCTTTGGAATGGCAGAAAGTTATGTATTTATTCTTTATATAGTACTATACAGTTTATATAGGGTGTATATATATGGTTTGAGGAGAGGCTGGGGGAGCTGGGGTTGTTCAGCCTGGAGAAAAGGAGACTCAGGGCGGGGCTTAACACCCTCTACAACTACCTGAAGGGAAGTTGTAGGCAGGTGAGGGACAGGCTCTTCTCCCACACAACCTGCGACAGGACAAGAGGGCATGG
>WEIS01023160.1:0-10410 GCA_013389965.1 Todus mexicanus | reverse complement strand
ATGACTGAGGGTAAGTTACTTGACTTGTACTAGGTTTTTTTATTGTTGGGCTTGGAAAAAAGTGTGTCAAATGTGCCACGTATTGATAAAACGTCGTCAAGTTAAAAATCTTGTACTGTTCTGAATTATCGATTCAGAAAATTGTTTCTTGTTCTTAGATGTGCGAAAGCAAATAGAAATGGAAAAAGCTGGCGTGGCAGTTTTTAAAGTGACATTGTTTTTCGGTGTGATTTAGTTGCATAAATACTATAAACGCTTTTGAAAATCCCACCTAGCATACCTTGATCTAAAGCAAACGCCTCGCATCTGAACTCTTAATTGGGAGAATATTTCAGCTTGTGAATNAAATTGAGGTTTCTGTGGTGCACGGCAGTGAACTGTTCTATCCAGAAACTGAGAAACTGCAGTTGGGTTAAGCTGCAAGAGCAACGTGTGTTTTATGTCTGTATAAAAAGAGCAATTTGAAGACTTCTTGGATACCTGAAAAGCAAATACTGTGTCTTGCTGTAGAATATACCTACTTTTCTCTTGTGTTGTCCTTAAGAATCATTGCTTTAAAAAATGAGAAAAACCGGTTTTGAGCCGATGTGAGTCACGTGAGGAAGGGTAGAAGGTTTAGTCCTTGTTTTCTGTTGATCATCACAAAGGGCTAAAAAGTTAATTTACATTAGTTTACTTTTTGGTACATCATAATCACGGTCAGTGTTTTTAAAAAACAAGAACAAAAAATTATCCAAACTGCCCTGACACCCATTTCTGTTGTGCTGGTGGCTTAGTTTTGGTGAATGTTAATTTTCTGGTTCCCTGTGTGGTTGTACAGAGAAAATATTTGAAAACCATGCTCACTTTCATTTAGATTCTATCAATTTAATTTTGTGTTTGGATATATATTTTTTTTTCTATTAAATAAACACAGTCTATAGTTTTTTTACTTGGCTAGCTGGATAGTAGAAGCCTCTTTGACAGGGCATTAATTTAGTTTTCCTGCAGAGTAAGTCTGTATGCTGCCTAGATGAATGCTGTTCTTTTAGCTAAGGCTCCAGCTAGTGAGGCATTAATGAATATTTAAAGCTATTTGATATCAGTGTCACAATTCTGTGTATATAAGCAAAAAATGTGAGTACGATCCCTTAAATGGTGCATATTTTCCCTGTGATTATTTCACCTCCCATTAAATGTAAGAAAATAAACTTTAATGCTTAATTTCATACATTTAATTTAATGAACTCAAAAAACGGTGTCAGTTTATGGCAGCCCTTCAAGAGAAAGATATGGGATCCACATGATTGAAACTCGCACTTTTTTTTTTTCTTTCTTGATTTTCTTTCTTTTTTTCTTTTGCTTCCCACAGCTGCCAAAATAAACGCCTTTGGAGATAGACCTAAGTCAACATAGTTGGTGTGTCTCTAATGAAGCATTCCTCTTGAGGCCCCTACTTGGGTTTTATCTTTTTGTCCTCGTTTTTTTATTTATTTTTATTTTTAATCTCTCTTTCCAAGTTTAATGCTAGGGTCTCCTTAAGAATTTCTGCTGCAGATTTCAAGTAAACAAGTTCCATTTCAGTAATCAGACGATTTTTATCCCCCAAGACCTTTGTTGTTTGAAGGAAAAAGGCCACATGTATTACTCTTTCTTTTTTTTTTTTTTTCCTGTAATATGCTTGTTATTTTTTTAAGTAGTTGAGAAAATTGGATGAAATTCAGAGAAGCTAATATTCATCAAATGGAGAAGGTTAACTCTTCTTTGTTGCTTTTTTCCACTCAACCTTTCTCAAACTGTTTGGCTTTTTTTTCAGGATTTTTGAGTAGTTTCTCTATGGACAAGATACATACTGCCTGTCAGCTTCAGAAGTATATCTGTGAGGTGGTACCATCTTTAATTAGCTTGTTCCCAGCCAGATTTTTAATGGCAGTTTCCAGTAAATGCTATCTAACTTCGTATATTATATTTACAAATCACAAAATCATGATTCTTGCTGTAAAATTTATGAACATACGGCTGCTTTCAATTCACAAGGAATCTCAGTCTGTAAATGTGTACAAATACACCTTGAGTTGAATCACTCTTTGGAAGTTCAACCCTGTGTTGATGTCACTGTTCTGCCACTTTAGTATCATCGATACTAAATATTAGTAAACGAGAGAGATAAAATGGCAATATTTGAAATTATCTGATGTTTTTAATATTCCTAGTGGCGATCTCTGAGATTCCAGCCAGGAACATACAGTAGAGTTTTCCTCTAAGTACTATCCCTGATCACCATCTCTTTTTTTTGTATGGCAAACACAAAAGTTTAGGTAGCAACACTGAAAGCTAAACTTAGTTTCAATAGTCTATTTTGGTAAAATGCCATTGCGTACATTACAGATCAGCAGATATAAATAGTAGTAAAAAAGAAATATTTTTTTTAAAAGGAATCTTGGTAATTACAAAAAAGCAAAATAAGATACATCAGTAGTTTGCTGATGTAAAAGTGCTTAGAAAAACATGCTTAAAACCCCATCCTAATTTGATGTAAGCTTTTTCGAGCAGCTACATACTTGCAGTATTTCTCATTGTTTCTCAGTTTCAGGAGCTGTCTTCATACTTGTCTGTCATTTGGATATTATTATTTCAGCACTGGATAAACAATCAGCCAACCTAAGGCAGTTCAGAATCCATAAACTTGCTGTTTCTGTCATCAAAAGTCTGGAACCAATGCGCAATAGCTTTTGTAGGGTAAATAATGCACCTTATCAATCTTTAAGGGACCATTTCATAATGTTTTATGCTGTCATCTCTATAGTGTGAAACACCATATACATGCCAAATGCAACCTAGTAGTGTTCACTATTTAGATTGAGCTTATTGAAATCGAAGAACAGTAAATGTTGAGCTTGTATTTATTTATCTATTCATCCTTCTTACTTAGAAAAAAAATGAGTGAGAACAGATATGGGGTGGGAATAGGCAGAGATATTTAATGGCTTGTGTCCAAGTTCAGAAATGTTCCTGTACACTAGACGCTCATTGGCTTGAGTAAATCTCAAAATGCAAAGAATATGAGCTTAAAAGACTTGACAACTGCCCCCCTGCAAAAGTTATCTGTAAATTGTCTTTTCATAAGAGTAACAGCATGGTAGGAGTTGAAGGGACCTCTGGAAATCATCTGGTCCAATTCCCCTGCTCCAGCAGAGTCACTCAGAGCAGGGAGCCCGGGATTGTGTCCAGGCTGGTTTGGAATCTCTCCAGAGAAGGAGACTCCACAACCTCTCTGGGCAGCCTGGGCCAGGCTCTGGCACCCTCATAGGAAAGAAGTTTTTCCTTATGTTTAGGTGGAACCTCCTGTGTCTGTGTCTGCTGCCCCTTGTCCTGGCGCTGGGCACCACTGAGCAGAGTCTGGCCCCTTGCTCTTGCTCCCCGGGGGCCCTTTAGCTCTTGCTCATCATTGCTTAGCTCCCCTCTCAGGCTGCTCTTCTCCAGCTCAGCAACCCCATGATTTTCAGCCTTTGATGGGCACAGAGATGCTCCAGCCTCTCAGCATCTTTGTAGCCTTCACTGGACTCTCTTCAGTAGTTCCCTGTCTCTCTTGAACTCAGTAGCGTGGAACTGGACGCAATACTCCAGATGTGACCTCCCTAGGGCAGAGTGGAGGGGGAGGAGAACCTCCCTGAACCTGCTGGTCACACTCTTCTTAATGCACCCATAGTAAATTATAATGGCTTCAATATGGTGAGTTCAGCTAGAGTGGCTTTAGTTGGTTACAGCAATGGAAAACTCTCACTTAATGGTCTTCATAAGTGAGAAAGAGCAAACTTTTGGCAAGAAGTCTTGGAGGAGCGAGCAACACTTGGAAGTGGTTGACAAAGTATGTCCAGAGCTGTGTTCTATCTTCAAGCTCTGGCCAGTTGCATCCCAAGCTGATAAAACAGAGCCAATAACTGTGCACATGCACACATCACTTCTCCAGCACGAGAGTGAAGTGAAAGGCTCTTGAGCATACTAATTAGTGCTAACTTTTAAACTTGAAACCAGAACTCTCTCTCTGATTACTGAAGTCATGTTAGAGAAGATAAGGGGATCTGTTTGAGTATGGCCATGGATGTATGTTATCTCCAGCCGTGCTTTGTGGGCTTCTTGGCTCTTTCTGATGGCCCGTTTGGTTATTAATATGCTGCTGTTCATAGCTTGGTGCTTGTGACATAAACATCCACAGCCTCCCTTAGCGTGTTATGCTCAGTGAGTGGAGGGAAAGATAATTCTGGCATATAGAAGGAGGAAGAAGAAATGGACAAATCGAGAAATTAAAGGGGAATGGAAAAAAAAAAAACTTGTGGCAAATTTTTCCCCTTTTCCTTACTGTAAATTTTTCCCCCGATAGTCCATGAGTCTTTTCAGACAGCTGTTGGCCGCTTTCCAGTATCAAAAGCAAGTTACAAAGTGTTAAATATTTCTAGTTATTTTTATGAAAGAGGACATGGTGAAATTAGCTTTTTGAATTGTACAAGGTTACAAAGTGTACGAAGTTACAAAGAGGGCAGAATCCAGACAATTCAGAAGATTCCTAGGAATACCAGGTTTAGGAACATAAAGAGGTGGTAGTACTTTTTTGAAGTGGGGATGAAGTATTTCTTTGTAAGTGCTTCTGAACAGACCGCCATAGGCAAATAAAATGCTGAGATTTACCTCAAATCTGAGTGAAGTTTAAGATGAATTTAATTTGATTCGATTTTTGTGGTGGGTAAAGAACAAGTAGACAGTTAATGGCCAAATGATGGCTTGAATTTGTAGGATATTGAGCGTGAATCTTGTCTATCTTCTTTTTCATCTTTTACTCGTTATTTTGATCTGTTTTGCAGTTACCCAAGATATTTTATTTACCTGAGGGACACTGAAAACCTTTTGAAACACTTCGGAATTCTATTTGGTGAAGAACATTGAAGTATAAATAGGCAGTCAATATTGGTAGGAAACAATTTGTTTCCTACTAGGTGTAAGACATGTAGGAAACAAGTGCCATGCATAACTATATTCTCCTTGGAAACAATTTATCATTCATTATTTCTGTAAATACTTTACATTGAATTGGGAAATAAGCAGAAAAGAGGTGAAAGTGGGCAAATTAGACCATTGCTTTGGTCAGTTTTAAGATTGTTGGGACACATTTAAAGAAAATGGCAAAAAAGTAATGTCATAACAAATTAGCTGACCTAAATAAGTGCTGGTAGACTTCTGTTTGAAATACAACTTCAAATAATGTTTACATTTTACAACAGTATAGGAGAAGGTGGGTGTTCGCTCTGAGTTTCTGAGTTTGAGGTGCATTGGGAAGTGTGTTACAGCTCCTTGACTGGCCTGTAAAATTCCCATTATTCAGGTTTTGTGCCTGTCAGAATGTAACTGAAAGAATGAGAATCAGCAGAGCTTTTTGAAGAGGAAGGGCGAGTGCTTCGTATACTCTTTTTCTCCTCTATTTTGAGTTCTGTGAGCTACAAAATGAATTTTGGTTATTATTCATAACATCTTTCAAGGATTACAATGCATTATTCTTTAATAAAAATAATCAGAAGGGTGGCTGAGCTCACAAGAATGCAGCTCTGGGGTCCTAAAAATGTTGATTGTGTAATTAATTCGACATTTGCGGTTTGGATAAAAGCAGCTTGTTTGATAGTAGCCCTGGAGCATCAAGTAGGCTGTTTGGCACATGTAACTGTGGACCTCACGGTTCAATCCAACTAGTTGTAACTTACTGAGTTGCCTGCAAAGTATACGTTGGCTGAGGGGGTGATGGTTTTAAACTAAAAGAGAAAGATTTAGACTAGATCTAAGGAAGACATTTTTTATGATGAGGATGGTGAAACACTGGCCCAGGGTGCCCAGAGAGGTGATAGAAGCCCCATCCCTGAAAATATTCAAGGTCAGGTTGGCCAGGGCTCTGAGCAACCTGCTCTAGTTGCAGATGTCTCTGCTCATTGCAGGGGGTTGGACCAGATAAACTTAAAGGTCCCTTCCAACCCAAACCAGTCTATGGTTCTATGATTTAACTCCTCTTTGGTATATACTTTCCTGTATGCTGAATCCTTTTTGATGATAAATCTATATATGTAATGATGAATTCAGCCATCTCTCTTACTCAGAACGCTGCCTGCTTTATTCCGTATCTGTTCATCTTAGAGGAATTTTGCTTCCTTAAAAGATCTTCTTTTAAAAAGCAGCTATGAGGTGGCAGTGGAATTGTGTAGGTTGTTTTGGGTCGGGTTTTCCTTTTCTTCTTGTTGTTTTTCTTAAGCCTTTCAAGCCTTCCGCAGCTGGATGCCTTGTGTCTGAGCACGGACAGTTGGAAGCACAAACAGATTCCGATGGTCAGCTCTTCATCCGCACCAGCGTTGGCTTCACCGCGCGGGCGCAGCGTGGCACGGTCCAACCTCCCTCCGTGCAATCGCAGCGGTTCGAGTTACTTGCGAAGGACTCCCCTGGGGATCGATAAAGTCTATTTCTGTTTATATAATGAAATCAGGGAGCAAGGGTCTGCTGTAGGACTTTGCTGATTGGATTCCAGCGGGGTTGTCTTTCAATGCAAAGACTGAATTTAATAAAGCCGCAGTCTGATGTGCTTTTTCTTGGGCCACGCTGCCTCCCTCTAATGGCTTGCTGTTGATAATTTGGGGTTACTTTGTTTACGTAGTCTGAGAGCTTCTGTCTAAGCAGTGGCTGGAAATGGAGATGAAGGCAGTCTTAATTCACTTTTAATAAAAGATCAATGGGGTTATTGTGAAAAAATAGAATACAGATGTAAAGCGTACCCGATAAAAGAATTAAATGTGTATTTAACCTTACTGTTTTGTTTTTTCAGTGCTACTAGTGTTTGACCTTCTTCATTTTTGAGACTATTCTCTTTCTTGGTAGTTTTACTTTTTCAAATTTACTTAGACTACAAAAACAAACTCTGCTGGTGTTTTTCATCTCAAGTGCTTACCAAATCCCTCAGATTTTACAAAATATTTAAAAAGTAATCTCCAGACTGAAGTCTCCTTAAAACCTTTGCCCTTCCTGTGGAACAAGAGTTCAGAGAAGTTCTGGTTGATTCTAATTTGGAAACTGTAAAACAAAAAAATACCATGGTGTGAAGTATTAATTTAGGCTTGGAAGCCTCACTGTAAAAGTTATTTCCAGAAGCTTCCAATTAAAATTCAACATGTCTAAGAGTATGAGGCAAAGCACCTTAAAGGCTCTTTTTTTTCTATTATAGAGGAGGAAAAATGACCCAGACTTTAGTGAAAATAAAACACTTTGGAGGAATTGTTTATTAAACAGTCGCTTTTATGTTGCAAGAGGTTGACTTAGTAGAAGAAACTAGATTTTTCCTAGGTATACTGTTTTCCAGTATTGATTTTTAATACTTTAATACTTTGATATACTAGTCAGATACTTATGAAGATGCAAGTTTTATTTTTATTTTTATATATATATATATATATCTCACTTCATTACACCTCGTGCTCTCCTGCTACTTGGACAATTCAGTTTGAATGTTTTCCCCCTGTTTCAAAGGAGAGAAAGCAAAATTGGGAAGAGGACAGACTGACTGGGATGGTTAAAGATACAAAATACCTTATGTAAGAGGATGCAGTAAAGAACTTAGGTCCCTTCAGACTAATGGAAGGACTGTATTTGTGAGTTTGTGAGCGGCACAGTGATAAGGCAGCGATTATTCACTGCATTTCTCTTCTAGGGGTAGGAACAGTCATCAAACAGAACTATTTTGCAGATTGAACTAAATCCAAATCATTGTTTAGGATTTATTAAATGGTAAAATACATTACAACTGAAGTCACCTGCTTGTGGAAGGATCTTTATACCAAGTTGTTGGGGGTCAAGGGAGTACTGAGAGAGTAGAGCTACATACTTACGCTGTTGTTTTAGTCTTCGCTGAGTATTTTCTATTGAGGAATGTCAGAGATGGGATATTTGACTGGACATCTGGTACGACCTGTGGTGTTTGTTATGCTGTAACAGCTCAAAATGTGTCCATATTCCATCTCAGGGTGTTTCTGGATGTCTTTGAAAATTTTAAGCAGCATCAAAGAATAATGAAATTTCAGACAAATGTGTATTTTTTTATTTCCAAACCCACTTCAAACCAGCAAGTTTCATGGATATTTCTTGACGAAGTGTAGATGCACAGACAGAAATACGTGCAGCTGCCGTATATTGACAGAGCGCATTTCACCAGCAGGTGGTATTGGATTTAAGAAGCTGAAACACAAGATAAGTGCTTAGGGATGGTCTGTAAAATGATACTTCTTGTTGAAAGTCACGTAGTTAAAGTATTCCCAAGATGATCTGGACAGCATAAACAGTGCTACTGTGCAAGAGCTTTTCTATTATGAGATACTAGAAAGCAAAATGCTTTCGGTTGTGGAATTTTACCATAGACAGAATTGCTTCTGAAATGTATGCTGATTTAATCTGAAGCCAAAGAGAAAGGATTTTCAAAACCAGTTTTGCAAAGCTGATGAAGTTGTTCTCCTGTGATAAATAGCTCTGCAGCGGTTCCCTTCTGGAGATCCCCTTTCTATTTTGGGTTTATGTTGGGTGGGTACTGCAAATCAGCAATATTAGGAATAGAAAGGAATATAAATAGTATGCTTAGAGGCATTTTTTTTAGATGATGTAATCATTTTAGAGTGAACATGAAGTACAGGTGCTGCTGTAAATGAGGCAGAATCTGGCTGGGTTCTCAGGTTCAGATTTTTTTCACAAAATAAGATGAGAGGGAAAAAACCAAAAGTGAGGTGGGTTCTAATTGTTTATTTGCATAGTGAGGTTTTAAATATTTTAAAGAAAATAAGTAAATTGGAGGGGGAGCAAAAGCCTTTTAGAAATCGTTGCATTTGATGTAAGAAATTCTGTGAATTTGCTTTTTAATTCTATCAATATAGACACAGTGCTGATGCTGTTCTTCGGGAAACGCACCTCGGTATGTCTCCCTGTTCCCACTTCTTCCATGGAATGAGTCATGGGATGTGGGTTTAACCAGTTGTGTAAATAAAATGCCTTTATGGGATAAATACCTTACTTCCAGTATGTTTGGAAATACTTTTTATACGGGAGGATATTGAAGAGCATTGATGGCTTGTTTAATTTTTTACCTCTTATTTACATTGTGTGTCTCTGGTCAGTGCTGTGTCATCACCTCAACCTCACATATCTTCAGGGAAGTTTGTTAACAAGACTAAATTTTAGAGGAAAAAAAATATCTAAAGGAGGTCACTTCAGGACTGTTTCTTCCTTGTCGGATATTTCGATGCCCAAAATAAATACTGAATCTACAGTGATGGATTGGATAACCAATTTTTTCCCGTTGCTGTTTTGCTCAGTACTACAGAAGCTCTTTTTTGTTATAACCAAACTAGTAACTCTGCAACACGGTTCATTTTACGCATCCCATTTTATGACATTATAGAAGTAATTAGGAGATTTAGAATAGGGCTGCATGGTGAAATGGTTTTCATGTGTGGGATTCGCAAATGTGATATCTTTCAAAATGGTAGGGGCAGTATCTTCTAGGAGAACTCTTAAGTGGCTGGAGCAATCTTTACTTATAGCCATGAGCGTACCCATGCTACCAGGAAACACTAAATTACCACCTTGTATTTTCTGTGCTTAAGTGACAGCTCTGAAAGGTTCTTGCTTGGCTATTTCTGCCCTCTTAGCCACTCGAGAAAATGTCTTTAAATCAACAAGTAATTCTGGTCTATTTTATTTTTTAAATCTGGCTGAAAAGGCATATTTTTTCCCCCCAAGTCCTTAAATTGTTTCATCTGAGTAATGGTAACTAAAAGTGTTCTTTAAGCATTACCTTCACATACCTTGCAACTATTTCTGTTTAGACAGCGTAACATTTCGAAGAGGTTTATTTAATAATGTCATTTCCATTCTCTGGCTTTAGAGGATTTTCTAAGGCCTTGAGGTTTGAGCTTCTTCTTGGAATTAGAGGAGTATTCTTTTCACTTAATATATAATTTGCATTTAATTAAAAAAAAAAGCAAACAACAAACCAAACCAACAATGGTAGATACAAGTCAATCTGGAATGTTTTCCAAATTAGAAAATCAGAGTCATACGGACTTATTTCAGGAAGATACATCAGGTATTTGACAAGTTCAACTTGAAGCTTGGAAGTAGCTTCATTCTATTTTTATTTTTATTTGTTTTATGTGGACAGTTATGAATTTATTTTTATCAATCATACTTGTATCTCTTCCTCAGCAATTTAAAGTTGTGGGGAAATACACTAAAAAAATGTTAATTCTACTGTAAATATTATTAAGTGTCGAGCAGTAAGGGAATAAAAAGAATTGGGAATCACTGTAAACATTTAAAAAATGGTTGTTCTGATTCTCCAAAATGGAATCATAGAATCATAGA
>WEIS01023152.1:0-57328 GCA_013389965.1 Todus mexicanus | reverse complement strand
CTCCAGTGGTCCCTTCCAAGCTCCACCAGTCCGTGATTGTGTGAGATCTGGTTTTACGCGATTTGTTTGTGAAATATCCCACACAGCGTTTATATTTCTACCCCGTTCTATTCATATAGATATTTCTGGACGTCTCATTCTAGCAGAATCACCCTTTGTGTGGTGGAGCTCTCCACAGGACTCCTGTCCTGCTCAGAAATCATTTGTTTATTGCTGTTTCTTCTCATGCTTGACACGTGAGGTCACAGCACTGACTCGTGGCACTTCCACTAGTGGGAAGCTTCTTTTCTTGGCGGTGGTTTCTGTGTCGGTTGGTTTGTTCTGGGTTTGGTTTGGGGTGTTTTCTTCTTTAAATATAATCAGTTTCAAGGGAAGATGAAAGCATGGTAGATAGGTCACCGAGGAAAAAGTCCTCATTAAGACAACCATCGTTTCCAGAACAGCGTGGGAGATGGAGACGCACCTTTCCTTGACGGTGCCAGAACACTTGATTCGACGTCTCCTGGTTTTCCTATATGAATTTCAAGAAAACATCAGTTAAATGTCAAAGTTAGCTTCCATTTGTAAACAGAACTAATTATATTCAGAAGATCTAGGTCAGTTTTCATCTGGATGAAGAGCAGCGCTGGAGTTACATTTGTTTTGAGAACGTGCCCTGCGTATTGCACGCAGGAATTTGTACATTTCTGGGGTTAATCTATCCACATAGCAAGCTTTACGGTATTTTTAAAGATCCTGACAACAACGGCGAGGATACTCCGTGTCCCTCGTCCCCCAGAAAAATGTGCCTGGCTGGGAGGTGCTGGGGGTGAGCCAGAGGTGCCAGCCTGCCTCTGTTTACTGTCTGTCCAAATGAACTTTCCCCCAGCTCTCTCCAACTTTCTTTTGGTTTGGGAATTGGCCTGCTATTGCCAGGGAATGTTTTTGCAAGGCTGAAAAGTGCTTAAGGACTCTGTTATGTAACAGAGATAACACTTCTTTGGAATTATCACAAATTGTGACGGGTAATATCCACTAAATGCTTGTCTAGAGAAAGTTAAAATGTCATGTGAAGAAGCTGAGAAGTAAACAAGCTCTTGTTACCTTGATCGAATATGTTTCCGAATAGAGCAAGTTTTATATTTAGCTTTCTCTCCTCTTAGTGTGTAATCTGCTCTTGGAGCTTTTTATAAGTAGACTTTTCTAAGATCTGGAGCAGCCACTGCCCTTCTTTGCCAGTAATTTCAAAGTCAAATATCAGAAGGACTAGGTAATGGAAGACGCGCTTCCATCGGAGCGCGAAGGAAATTCAGAAGCGTTGCAAGGGTGGAGCAAGCAACAGCCCCTTTCTGGCCAGCAGCTCCTCGTTATTGTCACATACTGCTGCTTTAGAGGGACCACAGGGGCTTGCCTGGAAACAAAACAAGTTTCCAGACTTCCACTGATTTCCCTGAAATAGGAGGAGATGGTTCTTCCAGGAAGCCAGTTCATCCAGCGAGCTCACCTGCCTCACCTCTAGCTGAAGCCAGGCTCTTACAGGTCACGGTCCCCAGCTCTGGTGCCGTTGAGCCTCCTGGTTGATGACACTCTCCCAGTGTGTATCAGACAGTACGGATTTTGTTCTCATAAATTTCCTGAAATGCAAGACGGGTCTCGTCAGCAGAACCCCCAGTAAATGTAAGCTCTGCTCCAAGGTTGTTACTGTGGGCTCGGTTTTTGGTCCAGAATGTGCAGTCTGCTCTTCGTGCGGTCATGTCCCGCTGTGGGCGGTGCTTGGCTTTAGGTGCCCGAACACAGGGGGTGTGTGGCTCTTTGCCCCCAAATCTAGGCAGCAACTTATTGCAGTTTCAGGTTGCTCAAGCTTTCTTCTTGTAAGACGTTGCTTTTGACATTTGTTGCACACTGCCTTCTCTGCAGCTTCTGTTTTTCTCTCCTCTTGCTAAATGGTGGAGCTGAGCAGATTAGGAAATGGATTTCCTCCCTCGAGAGACCGAGTAACCGTATGTCTTGGTGCTAAGTTTCACCTCTTTGAGACTACGCTAGTTGTGTAAAGCCTGGGAATCTACGTTGGAAAGCCTTAAAAACTTCTGATGGGCAACCCTGGCTGTGGCGATCAAACCGATTCTCTGCTGTGACCTGTTGCAGAAGTTGTGGGGTTACAAATCGTCATTAGCGCACTGATCTCATGAGGCATTGGTGAGAAGAAGGGAACGTTTTGGTTGGTGAATTAGAGGGACAGAGGAGAGGAGAATTTACCATGGTCTTGGAGTCTTGTGTGCCAGGTCTACTTTAATCCAGATTAGCATAGAAAGGGTTGGCTTGGAAGGGACCTTGAAGATCACCTCGTTCCAACTCCTCTGCCATGGGCAGGGACTCCTCCTGCTAGAGCGGATTGCTCAGAGCCCCATCCAACCTGGCCTTCAACGCTTACGGGTATCTTTTTGCTGCAGTAAACGTACAGCTCCTTCTTATGAACTGGGAACCAGGATCCTTCCTTAAGGGCTGGAAAGTTGACATTTCTCACTTATGGGGCTTTCAAGCTAACGGCCCCTGCCTGAGAGCCAAGGATAAGCGAGATAGAGTTTCACTTGATCTAGGAAATGGCTCGTAACTAGCTGAAAGGCGATTCCTCCTGGTTTCATGGATAGGGCAGGTGTCTTGTTTCCTATCTTCCAAGAACAGAGAAGGTATCGGTGAAAATGGATTCCCAAGCCCTTGGGCAGCAATGCTTCCTGGGCTTTAAAAGCGATGGCTGGCTTTTTAAAATGGAAATTTAAGATGATATCTACAAAGCAGCCTTAAAGACAAGATTATGCAATGGCATTCGAGCCCGAGCCCTGCAAGTTCTCCCTTGGCTGAGCTCCTCTGAAGGCAGTTGCGCTAGGGAAGGCAGAGGCTCAGGAAAGCTCCTCTCCTTGTTCTCGACTGCAAAACCAGTTTGGGAGTAGGTGTGTTGGAAGAGAACTGGTGGGTGTGTGAAGGTGTGTGTTATGCTGACCCACGCCGCAGCACGGCCTTGAACCGCGCTGGCTTAAGTGGAGATTATGTTTAAGCTTGAACGTAGCCAGTACCTGAGCACACGGTCAGGACCAAGCTGCATGTGGCTCTCTGTTCCCCAGTGTCACGGTGTGAAGGCTGTAGTTGGTAATATTACAGGTAGTTGGATACACATATGTTACTACAGGGTTTGTGAGACCTGAAAAAGGACAGGAAGGGCACTTTGCATCTTGTCAGCTGCGGAGCTTGGCGCTTGGCTGAAACCCCACG
Organism: Todus mexicanus; assembly: GCA_013389965.1. Taxonomy (NCBI): domain Eukaryota; kingdom Metazoa; phylum Chordata; class Aves; order Coraciiformes; family Todidae; genus Todus; species Todus mexicanus. Next base: position 54,082 of record WEIS01023152.1, on the reverse strand, counting down.
ACTGCAAAGGTGAAGTTCATTACTCAAGGGAGAGACCACCATGAATATATACCTTTTTTTTCCTCCCTCTTTTGAATCGTGAACACGTTCAAGCCAGTGCTGGCAATGATGACGGGCTCTTTTTTTTGTCTTTAAGCACAAAAGCTGAGTTCTTCTGTGACTTTGATTTCCAAAAGCTGGAACTTGAAGGAAACATGAGCTGTCCCAAGACAGAGCAGAAGAGCTAGTCACGCTGCACCCGTCATTGTGTTTGGTTGTGGTGGGTTGGTGCCGTTTATCCCAGTGCGATTTAGCAAGTGTAGGGGAAAGGAAAGAACCGAAAGGCATGGTTCTGGCTACAGGATCAAAGGGTTTGACAAAACAGCATCGCGTTTGCTTGACTCGATGTTTTAATGAAGTTGTATATACAGATAATGTAGAAAGAACGGTGTAATAAAGAGTTGCGGTAATTGATCCTTCTGCTCTTATTTTTTAATTAAAGCTGGCCTTTGCCGGAGTTTGACCCAAGTCAGATCCGACTGATCGTGTATCAGGACTGCGAAAGAAGAGGACGGAATGTCTTGTTTGACTCCAGCGCTAAAAGGAAAATCGAGGATGTTTCGGTGTCGGTGAGTATTTGACTAATTTACGTGGTTCTGGTCTCTGTTCTTTTACGTGGTTCTGGTCTCTACTCTTTAAAATGGCCGGAAAGGTAAATCACAAATGTTCTGGTTTATTCACACGCGCATTGAAACGTCGGTTATGTGCAGGGCTATATTTAAATGCCTGTTAAGTTGCAAATTCTTCAGGCTTCAGTGATTTCACTTTTAACAGCTTTGAATACTGGAGTGATCTCTGTTCCTGGGCTCGTCTCCTTTCTGCTCTTCCAGAGAGAAGGATTCCTTCCTGGGGCTGAGCAGGCCATGCAGGGGGGCTGAGGCGAGGCAGAAACTGGTATTTATGGATGTGCTTTTACACCATAGTGGGGGCTGCATTCCTGATCGGAAGGTCCTCTCAGCGCTGTGTCCTCTTTGGTTAGCTCTTGCCAGGCGTTGTTTCTGTGCTATGCTGACAGTTTTTTTCACACAGGGTTACTTGAAAACTTCTCCTGTGTTTTTCCTTTTGGCATGGTCTGCGTGGTAATCTATTAATTGTGACTGTAATGGATGCAGTCAGATGAGGATACTTCCTTCTAAGGGCTCTGGCCAGAAGATTCATTTCTGGCCACAGCGCTATTGTAAGTGGTTGTGGGAGGCTGGACAACTTACTCTGCTGCTTTGAACTTTCTTTACACCATGTTTGAAAACAGTTGCAAGCCAGTTTAAGCTCTGCAAGCAAAAGACACTGCACAAACTAAAATTTGTGATCCCAGTTGCTGTTACCCGTAGGACCTACTAAGTTCTGTGAGGAGGAGTACGCAAAACAGCGTGTTACCCCCAAGCCCTGGTTTTCATGTCAGGTATTGGAGCACAGCCAGAAGATTCTTCACCTGGCTTTGTAAACTCTTCTGGCCTCTTGCTGAATGCTGCCAGCCTGATGCTTCCCATCATGGTCCTGAGCACTTCCCTATGTCCACATATCCTCACCTCTGGGACTCAGTTTGTGTCTCACTGGACAGTAACTTCCAGGCTTCTCCATTGCTTGCTCCAGCTCTTCTATAGACACAAATCAAGATCCCAAGTTCCTAGTTCTGTTCGAGACTTTGTGATGTGAAGCAAGTTTCACAAATGCTGAACAAAATGTATCTTTCTTTAATTTAGACTTGTTAGAATGACTTCATAAGCTCCTCTTCTTCTTTGAGCTGTTCTTGTCAGGAAAACAGGTTTTTAAAGACAAGAGATCTTCAGGAGTGGTTTATTGGTATGAATTCCTGGCTATGCTTATAACTAGTACATCATTAATAAAGAAAGACATTGTACTGTATAAATCTTCTTAGCATCTTTCAATTGATTTCTTGGAAGGCTGAACCCTCTTTAAGATAGTTCTGCGCTTGCACAGCGAACGTGCAAACTTCCCTGCTTTGGGTTATTTCAGAAAGATCATTGACTGTGGCAGCTCAACAGCAACAGAATAAATGGCTGATAGTGAAGCTACTACGATTCCATGGTAATATTTCCTTTCTTCTATTTGCTGAGGAAGAAGGGGCAGGGAAATCGCTGCATTCACCATCTCTATGAAATGAATATGTGAGACTGGCAGAAGAAGAGTGTTCCCAGGGTGCTTGAAATGCCCAGCACTCGTCTCTAGTAACTTGATCTATTTCTTCTTTTTTTGTGCTATTAGGAGGCTTTGAAAGAGAATGTATTGAAACATTTGTTTGCCCCGATATCTGCCTTCTGCAGCTCTCGGAGAATGTCACGTCAGGCAAAACTTCCCTCCTAAAGCACAACTTAACCAGTAGCAGAAATGCTCGGCAGGTAAAAACGTGCAGCAGAGTCCTGGGCTTGGCCCGCTGTGAGCTTCGGGCAGGCGTGTGTGGTTAGCAGTACGTCCTGGCCATTTTCAAGGAATTGCATTGTTTATTTTTCTCGCTCTTTATCGTGATTTTCATTAACAAAGACACACCCAGCCTATACAAAGCCAGATCTTGGCTCTAAGCACATTCCGAGGCACTCTTGCCCTTTGCAGCAAGACGTGTGTGTGGGCTGGGCGCTCTCCCTTCTCAAAGGGTATCTGTTCACCATCCCACAAAAGCCAGCGCTTGCTGCATCTCTCTTCTCCTCCTGATTTCCTAACATGATTTGTACCTCTGGATTTACAAATAACACCAGGGGGGAGGTTTGCAAGAGTGCCTGGCAGTGGCCAGGCTGTTCTGGTTGAAGGCTGAGCAGTCAGATACAGAGAACCGAGAGAGTTTCACTTTGCTTATGTTGCTGTGCTCTTCAGTTCCCGTTTTCTGTTGATTATGAGACGTGAAAGCAATTCTAACTTGAGTTGTGTGCCTGCAGCGAGGTGAGCTACACTTCACTCTGTCTTAGATATCTAACTTCTAGATATGTCGAGGGTTGTGTGTGGTGGACCAAGGTTGAACATGGCTCAGTTGTTTGGATTCTGTGAGGGAAGGTATGGTTATAAAATGTAAGGAGCATCAGAGCAAACCTCTCCAGGCACAGGTGTTTTAAGACATAAACCAGTAGGCTCTGACTTTTTGATGAGCAAAAACTGCAGAGTTTGCGCTCACACCAAGCTGGACTCTAATTATTAAAGCCTTGCTAGGCTCATATTATCTGTGAGGGAAATGTGATTGTAACAGAAATAAGGGGTTTGTGTTTCAAGAGGCTGTGTAAATCAGCCTCTTCATGTCTTCGATAAGGCAGGTAAAGAAGAATTTGGGGAGAGGATTGCCCAGAGACAGACAGCAGGCAGCTGGGAGTTTGCAGTACGGCCATAAAACATTTTAATTGCCCAGAAGAAGTAACCTTTTCCCCGGCTCTTGCTAGGGTTAAAGCTGGCGAGCAGAGCCGAGCAGCAGCAGTCTGGTGACTGGGAGGGCTGGCGGCTGCCGCACCGGGAATGTTGGCCGACGGCTGTGCCAGGCGTTTGCACCGAGGCCGGGCAGAGATCTGCCTCGGGCAGCTGTGGGCACTTGGCCTGGGGGAGGCTGAGAGATCCCCTTTGTGAGCCCTATGCCTTTTTTGGTGCTGAGCAGGAGAGGTTCTTCCCCAGCTTTCCAGGGCATGGGCTATTGATCAGCTGGGCTCTGTGCGAAAGGTGGCTGCCTCACGAGCATCAGAAAATTGGGTAACGCTCCTGTCTGAGCTGTGCCAGGGTATCCCAGCAGAGAGAGGCTGCCCTTTGCAGGCCTGCGACACGAGTCATGAGCAAATGTCTCAGCAGAGGCATTTGCATACTGAGTATACCAGGGCAGCGTGTGATACGAGAAGTAGACGTTAGTGACGCCTTCGCTAAACAGCTGCAGTCTACACCCAAACATCCTCATCCCTTGGATTTGGGGGTTTCAAAGTACATCTACGAGCAAGCTCACGGGCTTGATCCACTCTCTCCTCTAGAGTTACTTCAGAGTTTGTTCCTTATGGTGACAAAGAAAGCTCGAGGGAGACCTTATCACCGTATTCCAGTATTTCAAGGGCGGCTGCCAAGGAGAAGGAGACTCCCTTTTGACAAGGAGTCACGTGGAAAAGACGAGGGGCGATGGGTGCACGTTACTCCTGGGTAGATTCTGATTAGATAAGAGAGGAAAACTTTTCACAAGTACAGTCAGCCTTTGGAATCATCTCCCCAGGGAAGTGCTGCCCTCAACACTGGACACTGTTAAGATCCAGCTGCGCAGGATGGTGGGCCAGCTCACCTAGACTCTGCTTTGCCAAGAAGGGTTAGACCAGATGATCCTTGAGGTCCCTTTCAGCCTAGTATTCTATCATTCTGTGCTAAATCAGTATATTGCTTCTGAGGAGGCTGTATTACTTGATTTGCAGGTGAAAGTGTTATGACCTATGACTGATTTCTACCAGTAGATGATTTCTGCGCTTGTCTGCTCCTTTTCCTCTAACACCCTGCCCCGCTTCCCACTCGCGTGTCCCACCAGCCGCACTCGCCTCCCTGCGAGGTGCCCTGTGGCTGCACAAGGTCCTGCACGCATCCGCCACGCGGGCTCGTACTGAGCTTTCAAGCAAGGAGCAGTGTGTGGACACAAGCTGTGATACCAGGCTTGGTTTGGATTTCAAATCAAGCACACCAGGCAGCTCCCTTGCCTTTTGAAGGTGCTGAGGCCAGGTGGCCTGGCCAGTACCGAGCTTTGAGCCTTGGCTCTGGCTCTCCTGCCCCCGGTGTGCTTGGCTTCTCAACCTCGACACTGCGTTCACGCTAACCTTTCACGAGGGCGGAGCTGTATTTTATTGTGTGGCAGGAGTTATGTCCCCATAAACGTCGGTGTGCAGAGGCCACCTGAAGTATGAGGGGTTTTCCTCCAAGGGCGAGTAACTGTCTGGGATAAGGAGCTTAAAGATTTCCTAAATCTAAAGATCAGCTTAGAGGAAGGTGTGAAGTCACAGAATCCCAGCCTGGTGGGGGTGAGAATGGACTTCTGGAGCTCCTGTGGTGCCACCCCCCTGCTCCAGCAGGGTCACCCCGAGCAGGGGGCCCAGCATCGCAGTGTCCAGGCGCGCTTGGAATCTCTGCACACAAGGAGACTCCACAACCTCTCTGGGCAGCCTGGGCCAGGTTCCACCACCCTCCCCCCAAACAAGTTGCTCCTCCTGCTCAGCTGGAACCTCCTGGCTTCCAGTTGGTGCCCGCTGCCCCTTGGCCTGGTGCTGGACAAGTCCAGGGAAGAGGAAGGGGCGTCAAGGGAGTAAAAGAACGAAAGCAAGAGGCAAGCTGTGCACCGTGCTGAGCAGGGCTCTAGAGTTTGGGTGGTTTGGCTGGGAAGGGGGAAAGACAAGGAATCGGGGAAAGGCGGTGGCTTGCTCCCAGGACCCAGAGGCTAAAGAGCATTTTCAAAAGCAGGGTTTGTTTTGGGTTTTTGAAGAAACAAAATTGAAAGGGCCGCCCAGGGTGCAGAGTTTGAGGTGCAACAGTGGACTTGGATTCGGGAAGTGAGAAGTTCACTTTTGCCATGTAACCTCGTTGTCTTTCTCCCTGGGATAATTTAGCTGAAAGGTCATATGATACTTGATCTCTCACTGCGGCAATTTCTTTCACTCCGAATGTCATATTTATCCCAAAGTAGAGAAATGGCACGCTGTTCTCAACAAGCCGGGATTAGCCACGTGCCCTAATATACTCCAGCCCTGGATAAATGTTGAACAGCAAATTGCTTTGAGGGATTAGTAGTCGGATAGCGAGCCTTTGGAGTTGAGGTGAGTTGTGTGAAATGGAGACTCTGCGCTCTGTCTGGCTCTCCATGGACAAGTTTCCAGTGAGCTGGGCTGAGCAGATCAAGCTGTAAGCACACAGACCGAGTCCCACCTTCTTAGCTCTGCTTGTTCTCTCTGAACAGAAATGGAGGAATGCTGGAGGAGTGGGTGAGCACCGAGTTGGCTTCACTTCTCTCGCTGACCTCTGAGTAACAGAGGAACTTGACAGTTCTGGAAATAAAGGAGGAATGTAGCACTTGGCAGTTGCGTGTTAAGAAAGACACCTGGATTTGTACAACAGCACGTGAGGGGCAGGAATGAATGAATGAATGGATGAAAGCTTGTGCAGGTTGCACTCGTATCCTGGGTGTGTGCGTATATTTAATTACACATTCACACCAAGGCGTATTATAAAGCAGAAGAGTTAATTGATCTGTTTTGGAATCATTTTTCAGCTTGGCTGAAATACCTGGTCTAGAAATGAGCTACAGAGCTCTTGAAGAGTGGCAGCTCTGCTTATAGATACAGATTCCTCTATTGCTACCACCACGCTGGTGTTTGAGCACCTGCCCTCGCAGTGAGGTGGGAGAGAGCAAAGCAGATGCTGACATTTCTCTTCCCTTCTGTCCCTCACAGCTCTGACATGCAGTCTGGGTTGAGTTTAATGCACCAGGCTCCTTTCAACTTTCTTATTATCCGCAAACCCAGAGTTGCCCAGCAGAAATCCCTCTTCCTGGGATTGCATTGGGCACGTTCCTGCCACTTACTGAGGAATTTCTAGACCTTGTGGCAGAGAGTCAAAGGTGTCTGCTGATAGAGGTGGAGAAAAGAGATCCCAGACGCAGAGCTGCAGAAGGAAACTGCTCTAACTCGTACTATAAAGACATTTTACTCTTAAGTTATCTTCGGTACTACCCGATAGGTCTCCAAGACTTTCAGCAAATGATGACCTCTAATGTAAGATCTGTGACTGCCAGGAAGGCTTTGGAGCTGGGCGGCATCTGCAGCAGGCTGGCAGAGAGAGAACAAAGAGTGCGACCACAGCGGGGAGAGCAGCGTGGCAGCCAGCAACGGCAGCTGCCCCCGGCATCCTTCCAGCAGACGTTCTGCTCTCCAGCAAAAGCCAGCGTTTCGCAGCACTCCAGCAGATCACTTGCCTGGGGATCTGGTTTTTGCAACTCTTGTCTAGCGAGGAAGAAAATCCACAACTTTTGAAACTTTCCCGTGTCGGGTTCATAAATAATGAAGTTGCCTTTTTATTTTGGGAAACCTGGCTTCGAGTGTCTCTGGCATATTAGATTGGAATGCAGATAATCCCACTCCTTTGATGCGTAATATCTTGAGATTTGTAGCATCTAAAATTTCACGGACATTCGGAGTCAGGAGCTGCAGAGGAGAGGGGCACTGCAGGTGCTTGATCTCATTGTCCAACAGGTTGTTCTTAGGCACGTGGTAAGTTTGTAAAAGAGCAAACCCCAGAATCCATCAGTGATCTGCGTTTTAGGAGGGATCTGCTGTTCACAAGGTTCTGTAAAGCGCTATCTGAAAGATCCTGACCTCCTTTACTGGCTCCTTGCAGGAGTCCTGCTTCATTGAACTCCACTGCAGAGACCAAACAGCCTTTTTCCTCGTTGGTTATTTAAATCAGGGAACTCTTACTTCGAGATACCAGACTCCCTAGTGGATCTGGGGAAAGCTGCTGTGCAGAAAAACACAGTGATAATAAGGAATGATTTAAAACTTAGGTTATTTTGCAAACTCAGCCTATTTTATTATTTTTTTTTTTTAATGCACAGAAAATGTATTTCACCTGTAGAAACGCATTTGGTGGCTTTACAGTCTGGAGGAAGCTCAGTTCAAGTTGTAACTTTACAGAAAGAACTTTCAACATCTGATGGAAAACGCAAGCTGCAATGTGGTTTGCCTGCAAAAGCTTCTGTAACCCTGTGGATTTTATGTGGTTTTATCACATGATGCTTGCCTAGCCTGGGACATTGTTGTTTGTGTCAGAGATAAAATGCAATTCTGGTTCACGAGTTCCTACTGCAGTCATATGATGATCGTTCACATGCTCCAGCCATTGTGCACTGTGCTCGAGCCGCAGATACGAACCATTAGCAAATCTACGCGTTGCCCGAATCCAACGGACTCGCCACGGTGTCGTAACGGGAGGATACTACGACGGGAGGCTGTGTCGGTAAAGCAGCGGGCTCGGTGCCTGCTCAACGCTTCCTTCCCCTCTGCCACAGAATTACTGATTTGTCTGCACATTTCTCCTTCAGGCTTTCTGCGGCAGCAGCTCTAACGGGAGCGCTGCAGCTCAGGAATCCCGCACGTTTGCTGCTGGTTGGCTAAATCTCCCCCACGCTTAGGGCTGAGGAAAAATCGTCGCCTGCCCCTAACCTGGGGGGGAGAGTTAGCCAGGAAAAATGAAAAATAAATAAGTAACCTGGACAGTCTAGGCCAGAGCTGTGGGATTACAGTACCACAGAGTCACCTAGATTGGAAAAGACCTAAAAGATCATCCAGTCCAACCTTTAATCTTTATCACCCCTAATACATATCCTCAGGCACCTCATCTCTGCGCCCTTTAAACACTTCAAGGGATGACGACTCACCCCCTCCCTGGGCAGCCTGTGCCAACGCTGGGCAACTCTTGCAGAGAGAAAATTCTGTCTAATGTCCAGCCTAAACCTCCCCTTGTGGAGCTTCGGGCCATTCCCTCTTGTCCTGTCATTATTGATTCCCATCTTGTCCCTCAAGACCACTCTGCAGCAGTGAGGGCAGTTGTGTTTGTGTACAGGCATTGCTGGTTATTGAGCAGAGTCCTGAAGTTACCACTTTCCCGCTTTTCTTTATGCCTTTTCCTTTTTTCCGTAGCTACTGGAGCTTGAGACATACTTATGGTTTTGAATGAAGGAGGGGAACTTGCGACATGGACCTCTGAGTCCAGAGACGAAGCTGTGACATGGAACAGCACTTGTGTATTTCCATCTGTCCCGTGAACCTTGCTCTCCACAGGGTTTGCTTCCAGCTTGCTCTTCCTGGTGTGGTGATTGTATAGGAAATGTTAATGAAGGGAGTCTTCGGGCCGTTAGTCTGTAATTTCGAGCAGCGTAGGCTATTTCTGTCTCCTAGTGCTGCCCACCAGCAAATGGAAGTAGTGCCAACCGAACGTGGGTGTGCTGAAGTGTAACGAGGACATGAAAAATACGCTGAGATCTTTAGGTGAGGAGGGTTTGCCTGATGCTGGTGTAGATGGCGTTAACCAGCGCCGATCCTGATTCTGCTTGGGATGCTGAAGGGAAACCACAAGTATTTTGAAATACTGAACAGAGCAGTAGTGGAGCACCTCCTGTGCCAGCGCTTGATAATACTGTGTGGACACAGATCGTACTCATCCCGTACGGCCGCTCCAGCTCCGTCTGAGCCCTCCTAACTCCTTTAGTCACCCTGCTTTCTGTCTGAATCTCGTGATCAGAAACCACCGCTTGGACCATTTCTCCATCGCTTTGTGAAACTTCTCTGGTTTCTCTGTTAACACCGGCCGTGTTTTCCTGCTTTGTCCATTTTCTGCCTCACAATTCACTCGTACTGAAAGTGAGAGGAACACGTCACCCCTGGGCCACTCTTGTTAAAGGGCACTTAGACACAGCTTAGGGAGAGATCTGTAAAAACAGCATCTTTCCTCTCCACTTACCCTTGCAAAGTCAGTCTCTCCTGAATTCTGAGTTGTTCTTGCTCAGTGTGTTTTCCTGTACATCGTGACTGCTCCTTGTCGTGACCTGGCTGGCACCGTGCTCTGAAGGGCTGTGCCCATCATGCTGCTGGGTCACCTCTGCCCCAGTGGGCGCAGGGAGCTGGAGCCTGTTTTGCCATCCTTCCTTTAAATGCTTTGGTGCCATCCTTTCTTCTAACCCTGAGTCTAAACAAGTCATTTGTAAAGGGATGGCTTCTTAGGAAACGGAGCTGGAGTGACCTGTTAGCTCCTGGCTAACTGGAATTAAACCAGCTCAGCTCTGTGTGGTACAGCCAGGCTGTGAGAGACACTGACCAGTCCTCTGTTTTCCTGGGGCATAAACCTTTCCGCTCTTAAATATCTTATCTCACCAGGTGAGTACGGTGCTGCTGAGCGGTGATTTTGGTTCCTGGGTCTTAGTGTGTCGTGTGTGTTGTTTGTGTTTCAGAAACTCTGCAGCGATGCTCAGGTGAGAGTGTTTGGGAAATGTTGCCAGCTGAAGCCCGGAGGAGACAGCTCTTCTTCCTTGGATAGTTCAATCAATTCCTCCTCCTCGTTCTCTGATCCGAAAGAACAATGCCCAAAATACCAGGTGAGTCACTCTTCCTGGGGTTTTTTGGCATAACCCGTGGCAAATACTTGCGGCAAGCCAGGTAGCGAATGGTTTAAAATGGTTGAATTTAGAGGCTGGCGACGGAGAGCTGTTTTCAGTCACAAAGCAGACTTTGGTTCTGACTCAGTAATGTTTAATTCTGTAGCTTTGTGTTTGACCAAGTCTAAAACCAACCAGCTGGTTCTCTCGGGCTGTGTCTTGAATGGCAGCGATTTCTCCAGGGCATTTGTTCTGTCTTATGATCGAGGTGATAACACTTGTTTGGTACAATCAAACTCGGCATAACTATCTCATCTTGGTATAGGTGAGGTGGTTTATTTTACTTAGTTGCTAAATGCCAGGGAAATACCAGAGCCAGGCGCTATTTGTAGGGCCAGGCGCTGTAACAGCTTTAGAACCGGGGATTCGGTGCATTCGAGTTGAGTTTTACATAAGAGAGTTTGGCCACGAGAGTAGCTGGAGTCATCTGACTCGGATATATTTCTGTCATCTCTCCTTCCATGGATCACAAGTGTTTTATATTAAGCCACCCTAAAATAGAACTAAGCCCTTCCACTCTTTGTAATGAAGTAATTGTGTGTCTGAGGGAAGCTGCTATCTCCACAACCTGTTCCGAAGTACAGTACTACTGATGGCTTCATCTGCCGTAGATAGAAGTGAAGAACTTTGCTGTCCTGACTTTTCCCTCTGTCACGTTAGCTCTTGCTATATTTGGCGAGCTGCGTAGTCTTGTTTTCTCTTCCTCGTCACACGCTTTTCCACAGCTTCAGTAAGGTGGCTGAAGATCTGTTTTCCATTCCTCCCTTCCTGGAAGGGCGTTGAGCTGCGGTTATGAAAAGAAGAGACAGTTCTGTCAGCAGCTTCCTTCCAGCACCAAATAACCTCCTTCGCGCATTGTGTGACCAAGGAAAACGATGCCCCGCACCGTCTAGAAACTGTGTCTCCTTCTGGGCACACTCTGTGCAAACAATGGTCAACGTTGTGAAAGGAAATTAATTCTAGGGGTTGGCATGACAGTGTATTTTAAAGCTGGGGAAAGTTTTCCCTTTTAAGTCCCCATTTCCTCACGTGTATCGTTTAGTCAAAGCCTTCCCGAGTTGAGCTGCAATGATGTGTGCTTACATGTCCAGCTCACCAAGTGTGCAAGAAACTTCCAGCTTAAGTTGGTCTTCCACAGCACATTTGCTGTAAACCGTGGCCTGCGTTCCTCGTGCTCCTTCCAGGCTTCCCCAGCAGAGCCAGAAACACGGGAGTTCTTTACTGCACCGTAAAATTGTCTGTCGTCTATGCAGGAGGGCCAGGGTAAGTTTGCCCAGCCGTCGCTCAGCCTGGCACTGCCAAACTTGCACCCGCTGGGTCTGGGAACCTCAGAGGTTACTTCACATATTTGTAGTATTTACAAGTTCTTTTGTTTGTTTCTTTTTTCGAGCTGTACAATAGAAGTCCAAATAACGCAACGCTGTAGGACTCCTAAAATAGTTCTTTATGTTTCCTTGTATGAATACTCCTTGGCTACACATGAGCAACTTTTATTGCGAGGTGAAATACAGGGGTTTGTTCCAGGCTTGCTTCCATATTTTTTAATTATACCTTATCCAGCACCCTTGCAAATGTGATTAGAATCCATTAAGATGAAGCTGAATCTGGTTCTGAGCTTGCCCGCAATTATTTGCCCATGATGACACCAGCGTTACCCCCGTACCTGCTCGCCAGGGTAGCCAGGACCGAAAATCTCTCGGGTTTGTTGATCATGACGTTTGACATTTATTTCATTTTTAATTTGCACATGGACTTAGGACAATATGTACAGTAAGTGGAATATTAAGTGCTGTAAATATATTCAGAAATGTCATTTCCAAATCATGCAGATTTTCCTACCTCTGCCATGCTAATGCGCACTAACACACACTGCTGCCTATTTTATGATCAGGTTTTATGTGAGCTCATAAATATGACCTGGGGAATTGGTTTGTGTCCAAGCTGTGGGTGCCGGAGGTTGTGCCCTTTTTGCCAGATGCTCCTTAGCTATTTTTTTTTTGTTTTGAGTTTTTAATATTTAACCCTTTTCCTCAGTTGAATGCACTCTCCTTTGGTCTTGAGTGACCTTTATTTTTGTGGCTTTAAAGGCCCAAAGAGTTGAGCCGTAGCAGCGTTTCCATATTAAATATGTGCAGCTTGTGTTAGGCAGGGTGAAAGGGTTGTGATTAAGTGTAGATGAAATGCCAGACCGAGACAGACCATGGGTGTGTCTTACCACGCTCTTTGCCTTTAGCGTTGCTTGTCTCTCTCTTTCAGAGGAAAGGGAAACCCCTGTAATTAAATTTGAAAGCAGCTGATTTTCACTTGCTGCCTTAAAGTCGGTTGCTTGACGAAGAAAATCAATACTTTATCTGAAAGTATTTTTCCTCGGCTTTAGAATTCGATTTTCACAACGGCAGAAAGTTGAAACCCAAACCGGCCATCAAGGGCTTGACACTGATTCAGAATGAGCCCTTCCCTTGGAGATCTGCAGCGGGTTTAAAAATAACCATCATCACATTTGGCTGTAGTAATTTGCAGTGTCCTTACTTCAAGATTTCACGGTGCTGGCAGGCCTGTCATTTCCTAGCGCCATTCCCAGCTCTGCTTCTGTTTCCTTGGAGCTGCTGGGTCAGCCTGACTGATGTTCAAGTCTAGTTTTTCCAGTTCTGCCTTCAGTTCAACCTGGGTGGTGGGATGTCCTGGGAGGTAAGGACGGCAATTTCTCTGGGGCCCAGCTAATGGACAGATTTTGTCAGACGAACATGAGCAAACCTTACAATTGTCGCCTCATTTCTATAACTGCGGCTGCGACTTTGAGTCATCCCCTCTCTTTCTTGAACTGATGGCAGATTTCAGAGGTTAATAGTATGTCTGTTAAAGTGCCATCATCTTAATTGAGAGTGCTTGAGAAGAGCTAAAAATTGAGAAGTGTTACAAGTGTGTTGCCTTTTGGCTGATGAGCTTTTCCTTGTTCCTGCCCTTGTTCTCTGGGGAGCGTGAGCAGAGACACCGAGCGGTCATTTCCATATCCCTCCTGACTGCTGGTGGGGATCCGTGGTGTGGACACCCTGTCCTTGGCTCTGCTCTGAGCTCACTGGCTGATGCTGGGTAAAATACATAGATATCTTATTNTCCCCAGAGGTCCCTTCCCACCCCCACCAGACTGGGATTCTGGGATACTCCAAGCATGTGTAGGAATCTGGGTGAGGATCCTGGTTGTTCAGAGCTTGGATGAGGGATATAGAGATTTGGCACTGAGCGTTTTCCAAACACAAGTTTATTTCTGAGATGGTTTTGGTGACCTTTTGAGAGGATTAGAAACCTAGAGATGAAACAGCCCTGGGCAAAGGGGCGGTAACCTCAGTTGTAGAAGGTATACAGATAAGATGACTGTCAGCTGAGCAGTCATCTCCAGTTGATTGCCCTCAGTAACTTGTTCATTTTATGGTTTAGTTCAGTCTCAACTGTGATGCGGCACAGTGACGGTCTGCGCCAGCTTTTTATCTTCATTGAACTGCTCGGTTTAGTGTGTTCAACAGTGTTGCAACAAGATATTTTGCATGTTTATCTTCAAGATAAATAATACTTTCCTTAGTTGTGTGTTTCCCAAAGAGAAGCTTCTAAAACGTCAACTCAAACCAAATGTCGGTGGGGTTTCTTTGTAGGGTTCTCGGTGCTCCTCAGATGCTAACATGCTCGGAGAGATGATGTTTGGCTCTGTGGCCATGAGCTACAAGGGCTCCACGTTGAAAATTCACCAGATCCGGTAAGATGAACTTTTTTATTGCAGGTCTTTTGAGAAGACTTACTCCTTAGTCCTAACAGATAATCAACTGAATGCCACAAGTGCGGAGTAAAATCAATTTCTGGGTTTGCTTTAAAGATACTGCGTTGTCGCTTTTGACACAAAAGGCTGTTAGGTCGTGTTTGGGTCTGTAGAATCTCAAGGGTTGTGAAATGGGAAGTGTCTTGGCATGGTGTTCCTGACTGACATCTTCTTTTTTGTCCTCCAGCTCACCTCCTCAGCTGATGCTCAGCAAGGTGTTCACAGCTCGCACTGGAAGCAGCATCTATGGAAGTCTGAACACGTGAGTCCTTTACAAGTTGTTATCTATTGCACCTAAGCAGGTGAATGTAAAGACACAGGAGACTTTTTTGTTTGGACACTCCAGATGCTTCCTCTAGAAAAACAGCTTCTTGTTCCCCAGTCTGCTACATCCTATCACCAGTGTCCTCACCTTTCCCTTGCGGTTGTCTTCACCTCAGTTCTCTTCAAGCTGATGAATGAACCGTTCCTTTAATGCTGATACGATGAAGCTTGGTATCGTAAGGTACCAAAGCACCTACAGCCACCAAAGGAGAAGGGATGAGGGCAGAGCATGGGAGTTGGGGAATTCTATCCAAGATGAAGAAAAAGGTGTTAGAAAAAACCATCTGGCTTCAGAGGGTTCAGTGTTTTGTTTTCTGTGTATTCACTGACCCACCTGAGAACATGGCTTGGGCTGTGAAAGCTTTTCTAGCAGAAGCCTAAATTCTTATCTCTTCTGTTCCATTCGAGCTGTAATGAAGTAACGCTGTATTCTCCTGAAATGCAAATCATTGTTTTGTGTTTGTTGTAGGTTGCAGGACAGTCTTGAGTTCATTAATCAAGACAGCAATACGTTAAAGCCTGACCACAGCACAGTTATGAATGGACTGCTTGGGAATATAGGTAATTACAAACAGATTTAATTTCCTGGTGTCTTTTACTGAGTAATCTTAGATTATAGAACAGGAAAGTTTTCTAAATAAAATCATGCTTGAAAAAGAAAGCTGAAGATACAACAGAAAATGAATGTTGGTGCAGTTTAGAGGAGAAGAAATCGAACCGTTCAGGGAATTGGCAGTGGTTCAATGTACACAGCTGTATAGAAAATACATAACAGCAATATTTAGATATGCGTAAGTTCAAATACAGAAAATGTTGGAAAAGAACAGTCTTGAGAACTTTCTGAGCAACGTATCTTAAATCAGGCAGGATTGATTCTGCCTGGCTCAGATCCCCAGCTTTATTTTTGTTAATAATTTTCATTCTATCCTGTTCTCTGGCCACCTGAGCAGATGTAGCCGCGTATTTTGTGCTAGCCCAAGTTAACCTTGCACAGTTCCACGGAGTTTTTAACCAGATCAGGGAGAGTATCTTTTTGTTCTCTGCTCTCTCTCTGGCCGTGGCATCTAAGCAGTCTCAGAAAACCAGCTGGCATCTTTGGTTCTCAGCCTTCGTGGAAGTGCTGTGGGTGAAGGCTTGGGAAGGTCTTGGCTTTTCCCCTTGAGGACAGCAGAGCTGATAGTAAAGCTACTGTCAGGGTTCAGCTGTCCAGAGGAGCCGCCTGATGAGCTCTTCAGCACGTCCTGCCTTCCCTTGCTTTAGATTGTCGACTTTCCAGGCAAATGTCTGTTGTGGTAGGTGGAATAAGGGCCTTCTTTTTACATGTGCTTTCCGGAATATTGCTCTGTGTAAAATATATTTCTCTAGGGTTGGAAGTAAGGAGGGATTTTGATGACATTTTTTCTCTAACTGGGTCTCTGGGTTTGAAATGGTCCTAATTCTTGCTGGGTGTGTTTCCTTTTCTCCTTCACACTGACTTGGAAGACTACACCTAAGCATGGGCTTAAATGCTTTTCAGGCTCAAGAGTTGTATAACCCATTAAAATCACAGAATCAGAGAATGATTTGGGTGGGAAAGGACTTTTAAGGGTCACCCAGTGTAACCCCCCTGCAGGGAGCAGGGCCATCTGCAACTAGAGCAGGTGGCTCAGAGCCCCCAACAACCTCCCCTGCAATGGGGACAGGGATGGGGCAGCAACCACCTCTCGGGGCAACCTGGGCCACAGTCTCATTTATAAAGGAAGCCTTATAACTGATTTTTCACAGTTCATGAGTGAATGAGGTGCCAAATCTAAGAGAGGCAAACGCACTTCATCAACTTTTAGGATTTTATTCTGGTCTGTGCTTGGCAAGCATTTGCTGCATCACAAGCGTGATCTAAACCGGAAGTTCAGATTCGGAGAATGCAAGTGTTAGGCTTGGACTCCAGATGATTTAGGTGTAGCCAGTGCCACACATTCATCCGTGTCCCATTTCGTAGTGAGAGTGACCCTTCCCCAGCAGCACAAAGGGTCTCTACCCAAGAGCTGGCCCAGAGGTGCGGGCACCTCGGTGCAGGGATGCGCCACGAGAAGCCGCGGGATCGCCTGCTAGACCAGGATGCTGATACTTGCTTTATAATTGAGCTGCACAAGTTTTCAGTCGCTTCGAGAGTGTTTGTTTACAGTTCCCATTTCAGCGCAGCGGGAACCGTGGGTAAAGGAGGTGAAGAAGTTAATCTGTAACTGCAGCGTTTCTACCAGCTGTGCCCCGCTGCTCCTGCCTCGCCGGCTCTTGCCAGCCTGCGAGGGGAGACGAGGCTGTGTGTTTCAGCTGGCAACTATTTACAGGCTGCTTTTTTTAGATCTGCTGGTTTAAAATTAAAAAAACCCCAACCAAACCAAAACAAAGCGTCACTGGTCACGTCCTTTCCTTTAATGAGTGAAGACCTAAGGCAAGGGGAGGGAGCTTTGGAGAGGTGCAGCCTTCACGTTTTGGACAACCAGAAAACTTTGAGCAGTAGCTTCAGATTTAGGAAAGGGACTGGCAGTTAACTCACTGAAAATACCCAGGTGCTTTTCCTGGCGCTGTGCACAGTAAATACACGCTTTCCCTGGTGGATCTACAGTCCAGTATGACTTTTCAGATAGACTACTGAGACCGCTAACATTTATTTTCTTCATGATCGTTTCGCTAAACTCCAGCACTGACTCTTCTCAGAACAACTACAGCACACTAGAATTTTCTGTTGGTTCTTCTCGGCTGAATTTCTGCCCCTGAGATGAACCTTCTCCCCCTTCCTTCCCTGTCGCCTGCAGCAGCAGCGCTCCTCAGCCACTCCACCAGTGGGGATCTTAAAACAAACATTGTACTCCCTGATGAATCTCCTGTTTGTGATCAAGTTAGGCATTCAGCCTGCGTAAATTCGTCATTTTTCAGCTTAAAAATACAAAAAAGCAAAGCACGCCCTTGGAGAGAACCCCCCCTCCTTGTATGGGAGACGGTGTAAAGCTAGGTCGATTATAAGTACCATATAGTCCAAGTGGAGCCTGTATCCTTGGACCAACGCTCTTGTTGAGCCTGAGAGCTGTTCTCCTGCGTACGTTAGTCTGCATTTATGTCGCCTCATATCTTCTCCCTGCCCTGGCCCCCTCCCTCCGGACTGTTCTGCTTTACTAACCTCATTCTTTCATGTGTATTTTGCGTTTTGCCATGTAGGTCTTTCACAGCTTTGCAGCCCTAGGCGGGCATTCTCAGAGCAAGGTCCGCTCCGCCTGATCCGGAGCGCCTCTTTCTTTGCAGGTTTGCCGTGTGCTGTGTGCCGTGCTGTGTGCCTAGTCTAGCTGGTGGGACGACATCGCGCGGGGTGGTAGTGGAGCCCTGGAAATAAGATTGTCATTTATTTGGTTTCAAACATGAAACGGACAGTGCTGCCTGCTCTCTTGTACCTGTTCGGATACACGCTTAAAATCGCCAGAGGAGAGCAGGGAGGCACTTCGATAGTCCGCCTTGAGGTTGGGTGGTTGTGCTGGTTGGTTTTGGAAGGTGGATTTCCTATTTCTGGAAAGAATATTTCACGATCGCGTCAGGCTGTTGTGATCTGGACTCGTTTCAGCCAAACTGTAAAAAAAACTAACCTAGACTGATTTCAAATGGGCATTTCTTGCTTTCAGTGCCTGGCTCTTATTTCCATGGCTGAGTAGCTTTTATTTCACACACGTATTCGTAAAATAGATCATGTTTAAAGATTATCGAGCCTGAGTCACTTTTGATGTTGTGTTATACGCAGACTGCGAATCTGGACAGCTTACGGCTTAGCTGAACAACCAACGCGCTGCTCATCATTTAAAAGCGTTTATTTTCTTTACGACAGCATTGTAAAATCCTTTTAAAATTCTCTATATAAAGTACCTGAGAGGGCTATTATATGAATGAAGTCGTGTTTATATTGGGTTCTGGTGGGTTTTTTTGGCTGCACGCTGAGTACTACCAGTGTGAACAGCATCTTTCTGGTACATAAAAATTTAATTGAGAAATACCCGCGTAAAGAAAAGAAGTGCACTAGCGTTAGTTTGCACTGAAATGGGTGTACGGGCCTCACAAAAATCCATACAGGCTTTTCAGAGAAGCGCTTTGGCTTGTTCAGCTCCGCAGCCTTTCTTGGTGATGGCCTCGTGCAGTGCTGTTGATCTGAATTAATGAGCATGTTTTTGTTTCATTAATTACATGGAGATCTGCAAACAAGAAAGGAACTGTATATTCCCCTGCTAATTGGTATTCCTTGTCTTACAGTTCACAGCAACCCTATGGATATGCCTGGGAGGGAGCAGAACGAGGACAGAGACAGCGGGATAGCGAGATCTGGTAATGGCAGCTCTGGCTGTTAACCCTGCAGACTCCAAAAGTGCAGAAATGTCTGGGCATCACCAGTTAGCTTCTCCTGTGCTGAAATGTGCCTGTTCTGCTCTATATGTGGGTTAATGCCTACCTATAGATACACCTACAGATGCTGGGGGCATCCGGGGTGTTGCATTAGGAGCCTGACAGAGGTAGTTCATTAGAGCATGCTGCAAATAAGCCAAATTAAATATTGAAAAGAGTTTGCAGCATTTCGGCACCGTACTTGTTGTCATCTCCTTTCCAAATGGAGGAGGTCGGGAATGTTCGAACACCCCTCTCCTCAAAAATATTATCCCCAAATTCAGGATACTGGGCACTTAAGGCTCAGAGTGGGAAGGCTGTTAAAGGGTGTGATTAACGTTACTCCTTTCCACAAAGAGTTTGTTTCCCGATACTCGGGCTTGATGAGCAAGGTGCAGCCTCTACATTGCCTGTTATGCAAAGCTGCAGGACTGTCCCACCCTTGCTGTGCTTGTGTATCTTGTTGATATGATTATAAACTGGTTGCTTTTAGCTAAGAAATATAGATAAGCAAAAGAGAAGGCACTCGAGAAGCAGCACCAGTTTATCTTGAGGGACTTCGTTTAGTTGCTGGTGTTATTTTCCAGATGCTCTTTCCTTCTGCGGAGATTTTTATTGATTCCTCTTATTATTGCAGCATCTCTTAGCAGTCTGCTCATCACTCCGTTTCCATCTCCGGGCTCTTCATTTAACAAAAGCTGTGCTAGCAGTTACCAGCGGCGTTGGCGGCGCAGCCAGACTACCAGCTTGGAGAACGGGGTCTTCCCTCGATGGTGAGCTAGCTGGGGATGAAAATGCTGCTTGCTGCCCATGGATTTTCCACCCTTGTCAGCTTGATTCTGCTCTTGCAGTTGTACATCTGCTCTTGCTGTTGCTTTCTGCGGGGTATCTACAGAGGTGTAAGTCAGGCTGCTCTTCCACGCCTGGTCTTTTTTAGTATGTGTTTTCTTTGTGGCGTTTGTTGGTTTTGCACTAACTAGAAAGCAAAACGGGAACCCGTTGGCTGTGCCTTTGAGGATAAGGAGCTCTAAAATCCTCCTCAAAACACAGGCTGAGACAGGAGAGAACCAGAACACCCAAATTCTGATCCCACAAACACCTTGAATCTGGTTGCAGCTTTTGTGGCTGCACGATCAGTTAAATGGTTGCTTGTGAAAAATTGGGCAGTGGATGTTATCAAAGGTGACGATTTGACAACACGCACAAACAGAAGGTGTTTATTGAAATCATATGTTGCAGAGTTGAGTTACACAGGGAAGCAGGGGACAGCGTTACACACTGGATTATATTCACTTTCTGTTTTTTTTTTTTCCATGCTTCAAGGTCCATGGATGAAAGCTTTAACTTGTCAGACGACAGCTCTGGTCCCAGCCCAGGGATCGTGAGGAAGAAGAAGATAGCGATCGGAGTTATTTTTTCACTCTCCAGAGATGAAGATGAAAACAACAAATTTAATGAGTTCTTCTTCTCGCACTTCCCTCTTTTTGAGAGTCACATGAACAAGCTGAAGAGCGCGATAGAACAGGTAAACACGGGCTCTTCTGGTTCTCACACGTGCGTTGCTCTGCCTTCCCCCAGCCCTGTCAGATTTAATCCTGACTCTTGCTGCTAGTTTGCGAAAGTGGGATCAACTTGCTGCTGAGTGTTGGAATCGCACCAGAGAAGAGCTTTGCTCCGCCGCACCTTGGATGGCGGTTCTTGTTGACGCGGGGTGAGGACAGAGGGTGCTGCGTTGCGCTGGGGGAATTGCTGAAAGATGGAGCGTTCCCTCGGCTGCTCCAGCTCCAGCCGGCCCTGGATCGGCCAAGGGGGAAAGGTGCTTTTAAGGCCACCTCTGCTCCCTGCATCAGCTGTATCCGAGTCGAGTGGATGGCAGGGGCAGAACTCCAGACTATTCCAGGCTGTAAATAAATACCGAGCTTTTTTTCTCTCCCTTTTTCTTCTTTAACCCCCTGATTCTGATGCGTAGGAAATACCCAAAGATCGAAGTTTCAAACGTGCGGTTAGATTTGCTTCAAATCTTTCTTCTAGGAAATACTTAGTGGTTGCTTTGTCCCTGCAGTGAAAACTTTGACCCCTTTTATGCCTCGAATGATGAAGCAGAGGCTGCGAATGCCTGTGCCTCACCTATCTCCCCTCAGATACCAAAGTTGGCGCTTGTACCGTTGTTTTATCACTTAAAAAAAAAATTTATTATTTGCATGACTAGCTGCGTGGAAGATAAAGTGAAGCACATGACTTTGTTTTCCATTTTCTGTGCTTCTGGAGCTACGTGTTACTTATCTGTTCAATGATTGTTTTCAAGGCTATGAAAATGAGTCGCCGATCAGCTGATGCCAGCCAGCGGAGTTTGGCATATAACAGGATTGTCGATGCCCTCAATGAATTCAGGTGAGCAGTTTGTCTCCTGCCTTTTGCGGCTGTTTCTTCAGAAGCACTCAGGGCTGTTTTAGAAGGATCTTCTCCTTAGTGCAGCATAAGTAACTTAAAATGTCTCAAGCCTTCTGCAAAAGTAAGTACAATAAAGGTCCTGGTGCTCACCAGCCGTTACAATCGGATTGTGGGGTTAGGTTTTGCTGAGTGTGTGTATCCATCGGGGCTCGCTGTGGACAGGACATCGATGATCAAGGTTTTCTGGGCTTCAGGTGGTGATGAAGCTCCCAGCAACCTCTTAAATTGTCTTTTGTGGCCTGTGGAGAAGAATTGCAAAGCCACGTTAGGGAAATCCTCCTCTAGTTTGTGTTTTCCTGATGTGTGAGCCAACCGCGACCTTTACCACACTCCGAGTTCTGCTCTCAAGGCTTTTGAGATAACCAGCTCCTGAGAAAGGACTATCTTCTTCATGCAGCAAAACGCAGTAGTGTCATCTCTCGCTATCAGTACCTGCAGAGCGTCTCTATTCAACAGTTAATGTACAAAGCAACGCAGATAAGCACATCCCTGGCATTTAACTGTATTTTCTTCCCGTACTTTAAGTCACGGGGAGGGAATTAAGATGAAATCCATCTGTTTCAAGTGATTCATCTCCTCTCCGATGGGAGTGGCCGGGTGCTTCCTTTTACAACCGGCGTAGAGCTACTTTTTAAGGATGGTATAAAAGACGGGGCTCTGATGTTGTAAAAAAAAAAATCCTGACATCAGGGTGTATTTTACCGAAGGATCCTGAGGGCTCACTCCGTTTTCTCTTAATTCCTACCTGAATGCCGTGGATTAGGTGGTGGTGCAGGATGAAGGCGCAGTATATACTTGAATTTTTTGTTTAAATTGTTTCGAACCTCCCCCGCGGGCAGTTGCGAGGAAGGGCAGAGGATACGCTGCTAGGGACAGGAGGCAGGGAAGAGCGAGCACGTGGGCCTGCGGTGAGAGCTGGATGGGATAAGCAGTGCCAAGAGAGGGAGCAGAGGGAGCTCGTGACTGCTGCGAGCTGCTGATCCTGCCCAGGGGCCCGAGACGAGTTCAACAACTCCGAGCAGCCACGGTGGTTCCTCTGCTCCCCTCCGCTCTGCCTCTCCTCCCCGTTCTCACCCAGAGCCATTTCTCTGCATTCCCCCCCTCCTGACAGCACCATCTTCCCCAGTTGCTTTCCCAAAACTTCCCCCCAAACATTCCCCCTCAGGATACACTCAGTGGACTTTGCCCGTTCTCCTTTGTCCTTCCAAGTTAAACAGTTCCAGAGCTCCGGGGAGGGGCGCGTGTCCCGAGTCAAACGTCGCAAAAATAACCCTGGAAACACAACCCAAATCCCCCTTGGCTAGGTTTGGGTTTTTTCCCTCCTTGGAGAGAAGCTCGGCGGTGCTGAGCTACGATGGGGCCGGGCTGGCTGCTCTCGTGGGGCTGAGGAGGAAAATCCCGTCCGGCCGTCCGCGGGAGGCTTGGCGCTCCCCTGCGCGCTCTCGGCTCACGCCTCACATGACGCGGCCGTTGCGTAACCGGCGCTGGAAGCCTGTGCCTAACCACCAGCTTGCTGCACGGGTTGCCATGGCGATATAAATATTACTCTTTAGTAGTGTAACAAGGTAAATGAAATCCAGTTTAATTTCACATCGGTGAATTTCCCGGGGCGGCGCACTTTGGCAGTTCTGGGGTGTTGGGGTGTTTGGTTTTTTTTGTTGTTGTTCTTTGATTTAAGTGATGGGCACGTAGCGTCCGCTGGCCCCAGCCTGGACCGGTCCCTGCTGGTGGGCGGCTCGCGGTGACAGCGTCTGCTGCCATCAGGACAAGCGTTTCTGTGACAGGCGAGAGCCGCTTGCTTTCCAAAGCAGCGCGGTACGTGTCTGGTAAGGAAGAAAAGAGAGAAAGAAAGAAAGAAAGAAAGAAAGAAAAAAAAGAAGGCGTGTTTAAATACTGAAGGCTGGATGCAAAGATGCTTTGGCACAGGTTCAGCAAACCCATTTAGGCCACTGTTATCTCTTTAGGCGTCTGCTTTCCCACTGAAGTCACGGGGAAGTCAGGAGCCCGAGTCCTTTGGTGAACCTGAGGCTTGTGTTGATTCCTGCCCTCTTAGCAAATCCTGCTGGAGGGAAGAAGGGTGCTGACTTCAGTGGGTTGGTGTTTCTAAAACATAATCCTGCGTTGGCTTAACTCATTGCACTCTTTTTTTTTTTCTTTTTTTGTCCTTTTTTTGGTCTTTTTTTGGGGTCTTTTTTGGGGGTCTTTTTTGGGGGGCTTTTTTGGGGGTCTTTTTTGGGGGGCTTTTTTGGGGGTCTTTTTTGGGGGGCTTTTTTGGGGGTCTTTTTTGGGGGGCTTTTTTGGGGGTCTTTTTTGGGGGGCTTTTTTGGGGGTCTTTTTTGGGGGGCTTTTTTGGGGGTCTTTTTTGGGGGGCTTTTTTGGGGGTCTTTTTTGGGGGGCTTTTTTGGGGGTCTTTTTTGGGGGGCTTTTTTGTCCTTTTTTTGGTCTTTTTTTTCATCCTTTTTTTCAGTCTTTTTTTTTTTTTGTCTTTTTTTTGGCCTTTTTTTAATGGAGAATCTTTCTTTCTATTTTTTAAACCCAGAATTTCCAAAGTTCTCCGGTGTAGCTGATGTGCACTCCTCTGGTGATTAGAATCCCAGGGGCACGGGGCACCAGCACCCACACTGATGAGAGCAGGGAGTGTGCTGGGTGCTGCCGTAGCCTCCTGCCCCTCCAAGTCCCCCTGAACAAGGAGGGTGCTGGGGTTGTAGGTCAGCCCATTATCGTAAGGAGCTGCTGGTCCCGGGTGTCGAGGGTGTTGAGGGGAGAGAAGACGACAGCAAACCAGACCCCTGCTTGTCATCTCATGCTGGGCAACACAAAGCTGCCTGCTCTGAAANTTTTATAAACCACTGATGTTTTGGGGATTTTTCTTTGGAAGCAATCCCTAAAGGCTTGCGAAGCGTTGCCATTATATTGCAGCTCTCGAGGAGCAGAGCAGCTCGCACAGTGCTGAGGGTCGGAGTCACAGAATCCCAGCCTGGTGGGGGTTGGCAGGACCCTCTGGAGCTCCTCTGGTGCCACCCCCCTGCTCCAGCAGGGTCACCCCGAGCAGGGGGCCCAGCATCGCAGTGTCCAGGCGCGCTTGGAATCTCTGCACACAAGGAGACTCCACAACCTCTCTGGGCAGCCTGGGCCAGGCTCCAACACCCTCCCCCCAAACAAGTTGCTCCTCCTGCTCAGCTGCAACCTCCTGGCTTCCAGTTGGTGCCCGCTGCCCCTTGGCCTGGCGCTGGGCACCCCTGAGCAGAGTCTGGCCCCAGCCTCTTGCCCCCACCCTGTAGATACTGCAGCATTGCGAAGGTCCCCAGGTGTTCCCGGGGCTGCAGAGGGATGAGCTGGGCCGTGGTCCTCTCTTGGGAGGAAAGCTCAGCCTGGTTACAGACCCACGCTGCTGCTAAAGGTCTGTGGGTGTGTTTGGTGAGGGTGAAGCAGGAGCAGGGAGCAGCACAATCCCGACCCACGGCCATGCTGTGCTGTGGAGTGGCATCTGCCGTGTGACCGCTGTGTCTGCAGGCAGCTGGGCTCCTCGCCTCGCTGCCATCTGTGCCCGCCGAGCAAGCAAACCCCAGAGGGTTTGCACCCGGGGTTCTGCTCAGCTCTTTGTTTCACTTCGGCTGGGCTGGGCTTTGTTTGCTTTCAAGCCGCTCTTGGGCATCAAGGTGTTTCCTGAGGGGCTCCCCCAGCCCCTCGTGCACCCATCGCTGGTGCCCAGGTGCCCGTAAGCTCCAGCCTCCAGAAGCATTTCCAAAGAGAAACCATTTCAAATGGTTTTTAACAGAGTCTCTCATTAACTCGACTTCCCCTCCCGTGCCGCTGTGCGATGCTGGGAGGGGGGATCAGCGAGTGGCAGGGAGGGGGGTCGCTCGCTTCAAATAGCCACGAGGGCTCCCTTGCATTTTTTAATGACTGTTTTGCAAACCCAGTTACCTTCCCCGCAGCATTTTTGATGCGTTACTTTTTTTATTATTGACCTTTGGGTTTGTTGTCGGGTGGGTTGGGTTTTTTTTTTGTTTTGTTAGGCTTGGCTCGGGGTGATGATTTTTGTTGTTGTTGTTGCCGCCGTTGTTTTTGTCGTTCAAGTGAGTGGAAGGAGAGCGTCTCCCCGCGTGTTTGCGGAGCTGGCGAGCAGTTAATCCTTGCCCTTGGTGCCCGCGCTGGCATGGAGGGTTCCCTGCGCTGCAGTCACATGCCTGCTGGCCACCCGCCAGGGCAAGCTGATCTCTCGCCGAGGAAACACTATCAGTTGCAGATGCAGCCAGGGTTACCAGAATAGTAAATAACGAATCACAAGACTCGCTCTATCTTTTCAACGAAAACAAATAGGTTAAGATGTTTGGTTTTAGGCGAGAAGGAGTTTCAGGTTTTTTTAAATTATTATTATTATTTATTTTATTTTGCCAACCAGGCGAGCTGCGAGAGGCTGGGCTGGGGGTAGAGGCTGGGCTGAGTTTCGTTTGCATGTGGAGGAGGAATCGGCTGCGTTTTACATTAAGTTGTGCGCTCTATCTGCAGCTTCTAAGGTCAGCTGGGTCTCGGGGCTGGAACTTTCGGTACTTGTTTTGAGCTTTGAAACTCGTCGAGCTTTGAAGTCCCTGGACTTGGGGTTTCTCCCTTTCTTTGGGCCTCTTTAACATCCCCTCCAGTTAATAGGCTGTGAACACAAAGCTTTCCCTTCATAATCCCACCTCCAGTCCCAGCTCGTTGCTGCCGAGGCCTGAAATCCCAGTGCTCCCGGGGACCCTGCGCTTCGCCCTGGGCTGCCTGCCCTGCTCGCGTCCGACCTGGCAGGGCTCTTGTGCCTGGCTCCACAACCAGGCTGTGCTTCCACCAAGACAAGAGCAACAGCAGAGGGTAACGTAGAGCAGCGCCGAGGCTGCTCTGAACCCACCCAGCAACTAGCCCAGAGCCCCCTGGGTGCGGGGCTCTGGTCAGCACAAAGGTCGCTTGGCTTTCGCAGCATCCCAGCTGGTGGGGGTTGGAAGAGACCTCTGGGGATGCTCCGGTGCCACCCCCTGCTCCAGCAGGGGCACCCAGAGCAGGGGGCCCAGGAAAATTTCCCTCTCTGTAGCTTGTTGCTTTGCCATCATGCTCGCAGAGGGTCTGAAAATCGAACCTTTGAGGAAGGCGGGTTTGATTTGGGCTGTTGTGAACACACAAGGTGGATTTTTGTATTTCATGAAGACTGATATTAAAAAAAAAAATAACCAGGCAAAAAATACCAGTACCTCCCTCACCCCCTTTCTTCTTGAGCAGTCCTGGTGACTTCAGTCACCTTTGCTGCCCTTTGAGGAGCTGCTCTGGGCTCTTGTCACCATGAAGGTGTGCGGGATAACCAGGGGAGAAGTCCTGGCTCCCCGCGAGCCCCTCGTCCCGGCCGTCGTGCTGCGCTGCTGCTCTCCCTTCCTTGGGCGTTTCATTTTAAACCCCGACCCACGGCAGGTTTGGCAGCTGCTGCCCGAGTGCCTTTGCCGGCCTGACGTGCGCAGCCATCGCTTCATTCCTGGAACTGCCTAGAAATTCTTCGACCGTCCTCTCCAGAGAAGATCTTTATAAATAACCAGGGGTGGTACCCGGGATAATGGGATAATGCGAATTTTTGTCCCGTAAACCAAAAATGCCTCTTCCAGAAGAAGTCGCTCATTAGGTGGGGAGAAACCTGAGTTGATCGCTCATTGCCTTTGTTGTCTGGTGGTTTTTTTCAGGCTTACGTTTTTACTGAGATGAAAAATGCAGGATCCCACAGAGTCGTAACCTGGGCATTGGACTCAAAACTAGAATTCAGTTTAGATTTCGGAGTTTAACAGTAGTCTGAGGGGGTTCGAGCATGGCCAAAGTTGTAATCGTACATTTACTGTCCGAAAAGAATGTGGGTAGATGTGTAATTCTTGAAACCACAGGGTGACTTTGACTCACCTGCGGTGTATTTAAAGCTGCAGAAGTGCACTGCTCCCCTGCTCTGTCTGCTCCGGTGGGGCTGGCCTTGAAAATACACTGAAGTTTTAAAGCAAGGAGGGAGTGAAGGTATTTTTCTAAGTCAGATACACCCGAACTTGCCCAAATCATAAATCGAGCAGAACTACGGAGGATTTATGTGGTTGGAATGAGATGGAGAGAAAGCAGGGAGAGAAGAGCAACCCCAAATCATTCCTTTCTTCTCCATTTGGACTTTCGACAGTGGCTGTTCCTGTGTTTGGGCTCAGTTTAAGTAGACGCATGAGGAACCTGCCAGCCTCAACTCTCCGAGCTGGGAGGAGGAGTTCGTGCCATTTACTGACCGCCGTGGTTTGGATAAGGCCTGATGGGGGAAATGGTGTTTCTGAGAGAAATGACAACAGGAACTAAACATGGCAGTAAATACTTGGAGTTGGGAGCTCTGCCTCTCGTTGTTTGGTTTAATCTTCCGGGCTTTTTGTTTTCTAGAACGACTATCTGCAATCTCTACACGATGCCGCGGATCGGGGAGCCTGTCTGGCTGACGATGATGTCGGGGACACCAGAGAAGAACCAGCTTTGCCATCGCTTCATGAAGGAATTCACTTTCTTGATGGAAAACGCTTCTAAAAACCAGTACGGTGGATTTTAGTTTTTAAAACACACCCGTGTTCGTGTGTATGTGCATTTCAAACCGATTTTTTGAGTCTGTTTCCACAATCTGGGGAGTCAAGTGATCAAAGGGCCGTCCATAAACGCCTCCTTTTTAAAAGAGAAAGGAAATAGGGAAGCGTCTCACTAAACGCTGGCTTCCCCACAGCCCTCTCAGCCTTGCTAGAGCCTGAAGGTTTGAAACGTGTCCATAGGAAGCGCGTGATGGGCGTGTATGTCTGGAAGGGGGTGAACATACCTTATGAAACGCATTAATCTACCTTTCAAAATCAGTTATCATATGATGAGCCAGGTTAGACATTCAGTAAGAGCCGTGTCTGTAGCGCTGTCTGACCGCAAATTGCTCTCGAACCCGACTTCAGTAAAATGCCACTGCAGAAACTGTTGTGTTCATGAGCCCTCAGCTTTCTGCCCCCCGGGCAAAGCCGGCAGCCGTTGTTAAAAATCGAGAAAGAACATTCTTGATAAACTCGGGAGAATCTGGTAAATTTACTCTTTTGTCAATACTTCATCCTCTTTCCCCGGGGCACGAATAGGGGAACTTTCTGAAGCGTTTGGCTCCGTTGGAGCCCTAAAACGAGCACAAACATGTGGAGTTAGAGTGGGAATGGTGCTGAAAGACCAGCTGTTGAGCTGGGGCAGCTCTGTTGAGCGGGGCAGCTCTGCTCTGCAGGGTGGGGAGGGGGCTGCTGCTCACATCTGCCAGCTTCACCACCAGCTTTGTCATCTTTTCCCTCCCTGAGGTGGGAAGGTGACAATTGGTGGTCAGTGAGATTCACCTTCTCCTGCCTCACTGCCATGGGAGAAACCTCAGGGAGTTGTCGGGGGTTCAGATGGGGTTTCTTAAAATCAGTTCCTGCTCCAGTGGAAGCGTTTTCCTGGGCTTAGCCCCTTTGGTCCCTGCCGGGCTGAGCCCTGCGCATCTTGGCTGCATTTAAATGGCCATTTGTTTGGCTTTGTTTGCCTGCTTTATTTTGAATACAGTAAGGCTTACGCTGTTGGAAGCAAGAGGAAAATCAAGCCTCGTATCCTTTTCCATCCAGTTTCAAACCTCCTTTGGCTGCCTCCAGTGAGGAAACAGCTAAATTGAAGCTGTAGGGTCCCTGACACGTGTAAACTCTTCAAATAGCATTATTTTGAGGCTCGGAGGTATTTGACTCTTTCCTTCCCTGGGCAGTGGAGCCGCTGCGGCGGCCACCAGCACCATCTGTCGGCGTGCGGGAGGCTCCTGGGCTGCGCTGCTGCACGTTCCTCCTGCCAGTCATCCCTCCACAGAGCAAAACCCCCACTCTAGCGTGGTTACAATAAATCAGGGAGCTAACGAGTTTTAGAAAGGTTTTTCGCCTTATTTGCTTGGCTAGCGTAAACTGGTTTGCTAGTGTAAGGAAGGGCACAGCCTTTCTGGCTGAGCTACAGAGCTTGAGCGGGTTATTATTTTTGAAAAGGAGCAGCTGTATCTGCTGAGCTTCCACACCAGGGAGGTGGAAGAACACAGCACCAAGCTCCTTACAGGTTTGGTTGCCACCGCCTTCCCTCCTCGTCAGTACTCACCGATTTTAAGGGTTTGGGATCTCCTTCTTGGAGTGCAGAGGCCGCACGGCACCGCGGCGTTCTTACAAAGTAAGTTGGTTTTGAGGTGTTTTACAACACCAAGCTTGCAAAATAGGAAACCTCAGAATTATTGCCAAACGGAGGAACTGAGGTGCCACAAGTTTCAAAGAATTTCATTTTACTTCAAAAGTGTGTTCTAAAAGAGCTGGGCAGGGGCAGGGTACAGCCCTCCCTCCCTTCTCCCCCAGAGGGCCAGCACCAGAGGGCTGAGCTCTGCTGCCTCTGTTGGGCTGTTGCTGCAGTCCTTGTTCCATATGGACGGCAGAGCTCCTGTCAGTTGAACCTCCTGAGAGTGGGCCTGGAAAAAAAAAACATGTTGGATATTTTTCCTGCAGGTTCTTACCGGCTTTGCTGACTGCGGTCCTGACTAACCACTTGGCCTGGGTCCCCACCGTCATGCCGAACGGCCAGCCGCCCATAAGGATCTTCCTGGAAAAGCATTCGTCCCAAAGTGTGGACATGCTGGCCAAAACTCACCCCTACAACCCGCTGTGGGCACAGCTCGGTACGTGCCAAACCTCTAAACCATCCAAGGGCTTTACGTCAATGGC
Source organism: Todus mexicanus (assembly GCA_013389965.1). Taxonomy (NCBI): domain Eukaryota; kingdom Metazoa; phylum Chordata; class Aves; order Coraciiformes; family Todidae; genus Todus; species Todus mexicanus. Next base: position 24,150 of record WEIS01023152.1, on the reverse strand, counting down.
TGTGTGCCTGGGGGGGGTTATGGATGCTCGTTACTTGCCCTCCAAGGGAATTTTCTTCTTGTTCAAAGTGAGACAAATGTGTAATTTCAAGCGTAGAGGTGGTCGTTGTGATTTTTCTCTTGCGCTCTAATTTCTTAAGGCATTATCAATTCTAAAATGACAGCCCAAAAGTAAATCCTTCTTTAGCCACCTCTGGCAGGTCTCTTAAGGTTGCCCACCCTGGTGATCGTGGAGGATCCCAGTCCTGCTCTGGTCCTGCCTCTGTAAGGAAAATCTATCTTCATTGTTTGGGATGCTGCTATTGATAAACTGGCTGCTGGAAATCCGTCAAGAGCAAATCAAGGAAATCCATCTTGTGCTAAGAATTGTACATCCTCTCAATTCAACAGGCAAAGGAGCGGCACAGGACAGGAAAGCCTGGCTGGGCAACCCCCAGGGGCAGCACTCAAAGCCTTGTCGATTGAGCAGCTAGTCAGGCTGTCTTCATTGCCGGTCAGGTTGGACAGGGCTCTGAGCAACATGATCTAGTGGAAGATATCCCTGCTCACTGCAGGGGGTTCGGCTAGCTGACCTTTAAGAAGGTCCCTTCCAACTCAAAGCTGTTTGTGATTCTAATTGCCGAGTAGAGAAGGAGAGATCAGGTTCCTACTCTGGTCGGAGCGTCCTGCTCTGCACCCAGACTCTCAGGGAATTTGGTTAGGGAGGGGAAGGGAAAGGAAGTTTTTGTGAGGTTGCCCTATTCCGGTGTAGGCAGGAGTGGCCAGGGAGCTGGCAGGAAGGCTTGATTTCAGAGCTCATGGGGCTCAAGGGACCTCGTGTGGTTGAAGTCATAGAATCCCAGACTGGTTTGAGGTTGGAAGGGACCCTTTGAGGTCATATAGTCCCTACAGGGAGCAGGGACATCTGCAACTAGAGCAAGTTGCTCAGGTAGCCTCAGCCAACCTCACCTGGAATGCTTCTAGGTTTGGGGCACTGACCACCTCTCGGGGCAGCCTGGGCCAGGCTCTCACCACCCTCAAATCGGCCTTTGAGGCCTCTTGGATCCCTCGTCCTCCCCATCCCTGCATGGATGCAGTGCTCCGATACCTCCAGAACAACAGAGGCAAAGCCACTTCCCCAGGTGAACCCGCAGCACAGGCAGAACAACCCATCCAACCCCTAGTAGAGCTCAAGGGGAGGGAAGAGAAGAAGGTTGGCTTCAGCTGCGCACCCGCCACCGTCACTTTGCCCTCGTTCTTGGCGTAGGATTGTTTCTCCTTACAGCTTTCTCTTGGTAGGTAAAAGTTCAGCCCAGTTTCCACACTGGCCAGGGCAGTTCGGAGCAGATGCCTCCTCTCTCCCCTGACTATATAAGGAACCCAGGAGAGGAGCCTCCAAAGCGAGGCACTGAAGTTAGGTGGTGTGAACACTCCCTAATACGTGAGATCAGATGTCCCCCTGGCCAGGGTACGATCAGGTCTCCCTGACCTTCCATACGATACCAGCAGCACCTTTGGGATTCTCCCTGCTGAAATCAGAATACTAACGTAGCCGTCCTCACCCTTTGGCTTTCGGGTTTCTCTGCTGTAGACCTGGCCTCTGAAACGGGGCCACCAGAACTGTCTGTTAGAAGAATGATTTACTTTGAAGATGCACAGTCATTGTCTGTTTTCTCTCCCGTTGCAGGTGACCTGTACGGGGCGATCGGATCACCCGTGAGATTAGCGAAAACAGTTGTGGTTGGCAAAAGGCACGACCTGGTGCAGAGGTTGCTTTATTTCCTCACTTACTTCATCAGATGCTCTGAACTTCAAGAGACGCATCTTCTAGAAAATGGGGAAGACGAAGCCATCGTCATGCCCGGAACTGTTATAACTACCACGCTGGAGAAAGGAGAGGTAGAGGAGTCGGAGTATGTGCTCGTCACAATGCACAAGAACAGGGGCAACTTGCTGCCGACGGAGTCCGAAGAAATGAGAACTTCCAACTGTAGCTGTAAATATTGCAAATGTCCCATTTCCCTCGCACAAAACATAGAAGGCGTCTCGCAGCAAGAGAGAGAAGACGCACAAAACACTCCTAAGGTAGACCTGGAATCTTCGTCGGATGAGAACAGAACTATTGTTCCCGACGACGGCCAGGAAGATGCTGTCGACGTTCAGCAACCGAGACCCTGCCTGGACACACAACTGGAGGGCGCGGGGTGCGCGGGGTCAGCTTCCCCGGAGAAACGCGGAGTGGCGGAACCCGGTTTGGAGCCAACAGCGAACGTGTGGAGGAGCGAAGACTCGCTGGAATCGGGCAACCAGGCGGTCGGTGCCACGAGGTCACCCGGCATCGCTGTGGAAAAGAAGCCGCCGGATAAGCTCTTCTGCGCCGCGTTCCCGTGCGGTGCTGCGGAAGCTCAGACGAAGGTGACTTTCCTCATCGGAGATTCCATGTCACCGGATTCAGACATCGAACTCAGAAGCCAGGCAGTAGTGGAACAAATCGCTCGGCACCACAGCCCGCCGGCAGCGGAGGAAGGAGTGTCTGCTGATCAGAACTGTGAAGCTAAACAAACTGTCGAGGACCAAAATAGAGAGCGTGGGACAGCTGAACCCTTCCCTCAAGCTGCTCGCGAGCATCAGAGCTGGAATCCAAACCCGTACAACGCGGAGAGCATGAGTCTGTTTGACGAGTATTTTACTGATGACAGTTCGATTGAAACCCGGACTATTGATGATATTCCAGGGCAAGCAGCTCCAGACCTTCTTGCTCACAACAGTAGTTTAGAGTTTTCTAAAAAGCTGTGCACAAAGACTAGCAAACCGCCTAGCGAGTTTTGTAGATTTATGGACTCCGTTCGACAGGAGACCTACAAAAACTGCTTTAATGAGCAGGACCAAAGAGAGAAAATCTCTATTCGTGTCCCCCATGGGGACAGAGAAAACGTAGAGAAAAAAGTGGCCCCGGGAATTGATTGGGACATTCCAAGAAATGAGAGTTCAGATAGTGCCCTGGGTGACAGCGAAAGCGAGGACACAGGTCATGATCTAACCAGACCAAGCGGAAACTATTACGGAGGAGAGCAAGAAGATTGGGCAGAAGAATACGAGATCCCTTTTCCTGGGTAAGTATCCAGCAGTAACAGCCAAAAAAAGATAGAGGCACTTCTCACATCACGTGTTTGGAGGAACGGAGCCAGATTGGCATCAGGGGATGGAAAAGTATCTCCTGAGCCTGGTGGTTCTAAAGGAATATAGAGACATCAGCGGCCTGGAAAATAACATTAATTGTGCGTCGCGATCTTGGCTCGTGTCCTTTTCTTCCACAACGGGCTGACGGCAAAAGCCGTCTTTAAACCGGTCCTTTTAAAAAGGTGCTTGCGTGGAAGTTAGAGGAGCTGTGATCAATGCGAAAGTGCAGCCTCTCTGTAACGGAATTTGTTGTTCATCTCTTTGATACCCCTTTCTTGCAGGTCAAAACTAGTTGAAGTGAACTCTGTCCAGCCCAGTATCGCCAATTTCGGGAGATCCTTACTAGGCGGCTACTGTTCATCGTACGTCCCTGACTTTGTCTTGCAAGGAATAGGAAGTGATGAAAAGCTGCGGCACTGTTTGGTGTCGGATTTGTCTCACGCTGTGCAGGTAATTAAGCTATCTTTGGTAAATGTATTTGTCACAGTAGGGAAAGGCAAATGTTTCTCGATGTACAAACCTGCTGGAGGGGGAAATATTTACTGTCGCAGCTCTCTGCAGCTTTCTGCACTCCCAGGTCAGCAATTTTTTCTCCTCTCTCAATTGACGGACCTGCAAAACGTGGCTATTTCACTGCAGATCTGGAGCAGGAGAACTTAGACTCTCTCTGAAGCCACCTGAGAGGCTGGGGCCCTCGGGCAGAGGGATCTCTGGCTTAGCCCTTAGAGAAGTCCTCGGCAGCAGCTGATGGTGTGTGCCTACAGGAGAGGGTGATGTTAAACAAAACCAACCCGGGTAGTGGTGCTGGTCCATCCACAGATTTCAACTTGAGCTGGGGAAGTCCAAGACTGAGAGGATGCGAAAGGACTGAGCCAGATTTTCTACCTTCAGATAAAATAATTGGGTCCTAGCCCTGTGTGGAGTCCCCGTGGGACTCTTAGTTAGATGCTTCCCAACAGTCCAGCCCAAAAAATGCCTTGGGGGGAGAGCAGTGGGGGTCCCAGTACCTCCTTTTGCAAACCTCCCTGGCTTTGGAGAGGTGAAGGGCTTCAAATGGAGGAGCTGGCACAGGCTGGGCTGCTGACTCCCTCTGCTGGCCCTCCCAGAAAGAGGAACCAGTGACAACTGGGAATCAACCCCACCTCCTTACCACAGCCAGGTGGAACAGCAAGTTGGATTTTTTTTGGTACTTTCAGTTCTAGGAGTTGAAGACGCACTTTAGATATGTCAGAACTCTTTATAGCAAATATCACAAGATATAATTGTCAGCTGGGGACACGCTTTCAAGCTTGGACGGAAATGAAAAATAGTGATTTTCCTGCCTGGCCTGTGCCTCGCTTCCAGTAAAGCTGGTTTTAAGAGATGGAACGTGATGTCAGTGCGTGGGATTGGACAAAGTGGAGTCTGGGGCACCGTCCCTGCCCTCCAGGATGGCGATGTTTTGTGAAAAGACCATTGTCATTTGTCATTCTCAGGGTTCTGCTCTTCTTTTTTCGTTTCTAGCATCCTGTTCTGGATGAGCCGATTGCAGAAGCCGTCTGCATTATTGCAGACACGGACAAGTGGACGGTGCAAGTGGCCAGTAGCCAGAGGCGGATGATTGATAATAAGCTGGGAAAAGAAGTGTTAGTCTCGAGTCTCGTCTCCAACCTGCTTCATTCCACTCTTCAGCTTTACAAGCATAATTTATCTCCAAACTTTGTAAGTACGAGTGTTACTTGTGAGGGTATTTTTTTAAAGCATCCTTTAACTTCACAGGTTGAAGAGGGTGGAGGTGCTGACAGGTTTCTTTATCCGTAGCCACAATTTCAGTGGCCAGCGCATCCCCTGAGGTCGCTGTTTGAGCTGTCTGTTTAAAGGCGGCTGTGATAAGACAGCTGCCTGCTTAGTTCTGGTTTAACATCCAGTCAAAGGCTTCTGCTTGAAAGTAAGAGTCTTGCCAGTGAATATCTTAATAACTCACGCAGACTTTGCCGCGGGCAAGGCAGCAGAGGGACGGGGTCTGCTCTGTCCTGCTCTGAGCCACGTGCAGTTTGGATGTGGCTCTGTCTTCTCGCTGACGTAACTCCCTTTGCTTTCTAGTGTGTCATGCACCTGGAGGACCGGCTGCAGGAGCTCTATTTCAAAAGCAAGATGCTGTCCGAGTATCTGAAGGGCCAGATGAGAGTTCACGTCAAGGAGCTGGGCGTGGTGCTGGGGTATGAGCACAACCTTCCTCCGAGCGGCGCTGCGCGGGGTGTCCTGCTGCCACGTCCCCTACCTGGGCTTGTTCTAAGCGCAGCAAAAGGGGAACTGGAACCGTAGTGTGGCATAAATCATAGAATCACAGAATCAATAAGGTTGGAAAAGACCTCTAAGATCAAGTCCAACCATCAAGCCAACATTGTCATGACCACTAAACTGCGTCCTGAAGTGACACATCTACATATTTATTTAGTGTATCCAGTGGGAGGTGTCCCTGCCCGTGGCAGGGGGGTTAGAACTAGATGATCTTTGAGGTCCTTCCTGTTCACCCATGGCCAGAGGCTTCTCTTTGGCCGTTGCTTGATCCCGAGGATCCCCCAGCCTTTCTCTGTTCCCTGCGGGCAGGAAGATGGGCTCAGTGCTCCAGAGCTTGTCAGGCTCCTTCCTTAGTTGGTCAGTCGGCGCTGAACAACGTGGGGCACCTGAGTCCTCCAGGTTGACTTTCCCTAGATGGCAGAAACCCCCTCTGAGTCACGTAAGGCACATAACGCCTCTGCGTGGGTGTGGGGCACAGCCAGAGGAGCTATTTCAGGAGTGTTTATAGGAAGGCTCTGAATATCTTCTTGTGCAGAGGAGTCCAGGGTGAGCAGGGAGGCACAGGGAGCTCGAGTGGGGCTGGAGATGGGCGAGCAGCTGCAGCGGGGTGAGCTGAGCTGCAGCACCGTGCCAGGGCTTCCCTCGTAGCCGCAGGAGTTTAACCCAGTCCTCTGCTCCTGTGATTTGTGTCCCAGTCATTGCTCCCTTTCCTGCTGGTTTTTCTCCCTCCATCTGCTTTCTTGCCAGTTTGCCATGGAAAAAAGCCCAGGCAGGCAGGTGGGAGCTGAGGCAGCAGTGCCGGTGCGGAGCTGTCACTCCTTGGAGTGAGCAGGCATGGCTGGAGGGGATGTTGGAAACAATCCGGTGGCTGGAGCGTGTCCCCAGCTGGCAGAGCTGCCTGAGGAGAGCAGCACAATCGCCTTCAGTTCACTTACAAATTTGAGAGCTGGAACCCCTCTGCTGGGAGGCCAGGCTGGGAGAGCTGGGGGGGTTCAGCCTGGAGAAGAGAAGGCTCCGCGCAGACCTTCTGGGGGCCTTGCAGGGCTTGAAGGGGCCTGGCAGAAAGATGGGGACAGACGTTGGAGCAGGGCCTGTGGGGACAGGACAAGGGGGGATAGGCTGGAACTGACAGAGGGAGATTTAGACCAGAGAGAAGGAAGGAATTGTTGGTGCTGAGGGTGGGGAGAGCCTGGCCCAGGTTGCCCCGAGAGGTGGTGGCTGCTCCATCCCTGTCCCCATTGCAGGGGAGGGTGTTGGGGGCTCTGAGCAACCCGCTCTAGTTGCACTAGATGACCTTTAAAGATCCCTGCCCTGAATGCCCTGCCCTTCAGAGCTGGGTGTGCTCACAGCCCAAGCCCAGCCCCGCAGGCTGGAGCAGGCAGTGTGGTCACCAACGCTCGTGTTCAGCCCAGCTCCGGTTCGGGTTGGACTAACTGCGACTCTTCTCTTCCCTGCAGGATTGAATCCAGCGACCTCCCTTTGCTGGCAGCTGTAGCAAGCACTCACTCTCCCTACGTTGCCCAGATACTACTTTAAGATGCCAGAGGCCACGGACATTGACTTTTTTTTCCCCCTCCTCTGGAAACCAAGTGGGAGACGACTTGTTCTCTTTTGCTCCTTTCTCTTTGGAGCGACTCCCACCAGAACTGCTCGCTGAGCTGCGGCACCTCCGTACCTGACTGCGCGTTACGCAAACTGCCGGAGGCTCTGCCTCTCCCGCTCGGGCGTTTAGAAAAAAGGATAAAGCAAGGAAAAAAAAAAAGAAGCCTGAGATGTCAGCCAGAGAATAGCCGAGGTTTGAGGAGAAGCCGAAGATCTCCATTTGTTTTTAGCAGTTTCTGCCTCAGTGGCTGGCGGTAATTTGTACCGGGGGGCGCGAGGAAGAGCTGCTCTGAGGAGCGGAGGATGCGGTCGCCGATCACGAACTTCACCGGAGAAATCAGCGGCTCTCTTCGGACTGGCTTCCGCTGCTGAGCATCTCATTAGGATCTCGAGCCGCGACGATTTGTAAACACCTTCTACTTTTTCATGTGCTAGTCAGATTCTGGATACTTCCCAGAGGAAGGACAGAGGGTTGGGGGGCGGGAGGGTTGGTTTGTTTTGTAAAAAGCTTATTAATGACACTCAGCTCCAGAATTTATTTATGATCTTTCTCCTGGGGAGAGGGAAGAGCGGGGAAGGCGCAGAGGGGACAGGGAGGAAGAGGCCAGCAGAGAAGGTAGCGATGGAGATTCTCGGCCGGTTGTTGTAACCAGTATTAAATGTTTATAATGTTTCAATGTTGCTTTATACTAAGTGATGCTTTTCTTCCACAAGGTAATCAAAACATTAGGAAAACCCCCTAATAATCTAAGGAGGCCGCTGGCTGAAATTTCCCCTCGGGGTCCCCAGAACGACGTGACAATTACCTCTAACTTTTTTACGGCCGATCATGTTCTTGCGACGCCAGATTCTTTGTAGAGCAGTCAGTCAGCTGTGGAAATCGTGAAAAAGAAAGAATTGTACCAAAGCACTGGGGGGGAAAAAAACCAACAAGCGAATAGACTCTGACCCTTAATTGCTCAGGTAACGAATTGATATGTTTTTTAAACCCATTCTACAAAAAACCCGAGCGTTGATTCCACCACAGTCTAGTTACTTTTTGACAGCGATGCCGAGGACTCGAATCCCTTTCCCTTTTTCTACTCCCGTGCGCAATTACCAGCAGAAAACGGTGTTTGTTTTATTCTCAGCATTTCTCCTTCCCTCAGCCAGCGCTGTCTCGCCGTCGTACGTACAATAGCCGCACGAAGTGCTGGTGGCCCCGGGCTGGTGTAAGTAAATGTAGATAGGCAGCGGTAGGTGGATGGTGTTTTCACAGGCTCTACTACCTCAGTTGAACTGGACGCTTCATCAGAGGCTTTTCCTCGCGCGTTTGTCCCAGCGGCCGATTCACGTCGCTGATTTCTAGGTTCCGTTTCCACCCACGCCGTTCAGCCTATTGAAGTTCCCGGGTTAGGCGCCGCAGCGGGAGATCCGGGTTCGCTCGGTCGCTAAAGGCTACAAACAGCTCTGTAAATAACGTCTGTTCTGTAACCATCTTCTCCATAGCTTAGCACGCCCGCTATTGTTGTTTGCCGAGTTGTTTTAAATACGAATCTATTTTAACCGTTCGATAAACTTGGAAACAATAGGAGAGATCCCTGCCGCAGCGCCGGCAGCGGCGCGGCTCCCCGCCCTTCCTCCGCTGGGGCCGCCATTCCCCCCGCAGTGGGGTTTCGCAGTCGTATCTAAAACCTGTCACTTCAGACTCTGTTCCAGGGAAGCTCTGCCCGGCAGACCCACGCCCCTCGCCGCGTAGGGCTGAGTCTACGCGAGTGACTAAACCCGATGTCGGTATCGGCGGAGCCGTTTGAAACTCTCTGGATAGAAAAGCGAAGGCTGGTGCTGCGGGGAGGAGCCGTGGGTTCAATATGTGATCGGAGGGTACATTTCTCCCCTCTTCTTCAAATATCCTCTCCTCGCCACGCGGCTCTGTTCCGGCTGGCTTCTGGAACCAGCGCGGAACATCGGGGCCCAGGCGCGTAAATGCTTTTTTAACGAGACGTAGGATTGAGCTCAGGATTTGAGATTTTCACCCTTTGCTGCGACACGCTGTGTAGCCAATCGTTACGATTCGGAACATGGTACGTCGAGCTGCAGCTGGAACTCACTGGGGTCGGCGCTGCAGTGGTGGGACCCCGAGGACGTGCTCCTGCCCTGGGCTCCAGGGAAGCTCCTTACGAGGGTTCCCCCTGGAGCTTGTGCCCTAAGAGCTGGGCAGCGCCGCCCCGGCATCCCAGCGCCGCCCAGGACTGTGCTTCTGCTGGCGCTTGCAGGAAAATAAGCGCTTCTCTATTTCACCATTGTCAGGCGAATTGTGGGTATGGCTTGGAAACGGATTTGATTTGAGGAAGACCTCTGATAAAGACACAGTTTGAGATTAGGGTGAACTTGAGAAGGAGGGGAGAAAAAAAAAAGGTGGCTTTTTTGGGTAGCATCGTCTCCGCTGGCTTCTGCCAAATGCAGCCCGCTAGTGGCATCGTAATGATGTGTCCAGGTGATCTCGAGTGAAGCGGCCTCAGATGTGGTTTCCTCATCGCCCGCTCGCCCTCCAGTGCCGGTCCCCGCTCAGCCCTGGCCGCTCAAAGCCCTGGAGCCGTGCTCTGATGAGAAGGCAACCCAAACCCTCGCGCGACGGGAAGCTTTTCTGTAAGCTCACTTTTTTTAGGGTACCTGCAGCGCGCGGTACGCCCGCCTGTCTGCTACGTAACACACACAAAGGGATCTTTTTCCAGGACTTGCAGAAAGCAGATGGCGATTGTTTTAATGTGGCTAGAAAACTAACGTTTGCTTTCCTTTCCCCGCTATTCCCCGTCTCCAGTAACAGGTCTTAATTTTCTGGCTGCAAAGGAAGCGCCAATCAGCGAGCGGGGGTTTGTTGCCATTGGCAAACGCGGGGCTGCCGAGAGCAACAGCAACAAAATGTTTAAAAGAAAGGATTTTTACACCTCGCGTCTTTGTTTTCCCCTCTTGGTGGTTGTAGGTGTTTTATGACAATTTATTATTTTATTTTTTTTTGTTGCTTTCTCTAAATTATTTAGACGGTGGTACTTGTACAATGCTGGGTAAAATGTACATACTTGTTCTCTCTTCTGGTTTTGTATATATTTCCCAAGATGTGCACTTGTATTATAATAACCATTCCCGATTTTAGGGGAAATTTGTGCAATAAATACAGTATGTCAGTTTACTTCTGGTACATTTTGTGTCCTTTTTTCTTATTTTTTTTTTTTAATAACACGTGCAGTCCGGGAGCTGGAGAGCGGAGAAACTCCAACCATCTTGAGCTTGGCGTCTGCGTCCTGTTGCATCCCTCTCTGGGCCGTGCTTCCCAGAGCCGCTGCAGCCGTTTCATCTGGGGGCTCGTAAGGAATTGAGCATTTCAAAGAGGAATTTGTGTTTGAATTCGCCGCTCCCTCCCTTGTGGGGACCTGAGGGGCTTGGGGGTGTTGAGCCTGGAGCAAAGGAGGCTCAGGGGAGACCTTCTGGCTCTCCACAACTCCCTGAAATTCAGGAGCTTGGAGCCAGGGGGGGTCGGGCTCTGCTGCCAAGGAACAAGCGCCAGGACAAGAGGAACCGACCTCAAGTTGCCCCAGCCAGGGGAGGTTGAGGTTGGAGCTGAGGAACAATTTCTTGGGCACTGTCAAGGGTTGCCCAGGCGTGTCCCAGGCTGCCCAGGGCAGGGGTGGAGTCCCCCTGATCCCTGGAGGGGTTTCCAAGCCGTGGAGATGTGGTGCTGAGGGACACGGGGCAGTGGTGCCCTGGCAGGGCTGGGGAACGGGTGGACTTGGTGATCCTAAAGGTCTCTTCCAACCTAAATGATTCTGTATCAAATGTCGAACTGCTCCGTGTGGGTGGGACGATGTCAAAGCCAGTGGTGGAGACTTGATTGCCTTTCAGGAACTGTAACCCAGGTTTCTTGCTTGCCCAGGTGTTCCTGTGCCACGCTGGATTCCCAAGGCAGGGGCTGTGATCCCACAGCAGCGCTGGGCGTGTGGAGTGGGCAGCGCCGAGCCCGGGCTCCAGCAGAATCAGTGGCAGGAGACGCTCCTGCAGCCTTTGCTGGTGCTGCAGGAGAGGCAGCGAGACTCTGATGGGATACCAGCGACGTGCGCTTGTGCCCTGCTGCTTGAAGCGGGCTGCCCAGGGCAGGGGCTCGGGCAGCTGAGGGCTCCCAACGCAGGACAGGGAATTTCATGTTACCGGAGTAGATGGTCATGAGGTGTCCTCCTGACAGGGGATGCGCGAGGTGAGCCGGGATCATGTGTCTGCGTGGGCGTCTGGCGAGCGACGATGGTAGCAGTAAATTCAGCGCTATAATCACGGCAGCATCCAGAAAACGCTGACGTTAATGCCCAGAACTGATTCACCTTTAACCTCCCCAGCTCGTGTGCCACACGGCTCTTGCTGGCCGATATTTCTCATGTGTTATCGCTCCTTTTTCAGCAATTCCCTTAATTTTCCTGAACCAAAGGGGAAAGCTCATTCCCTTTAGCCGTGGGAGGCGAGTAGCGCAGGGCTGTTCACCCCTTGCAGGTTTAGCGGGGGGGCTGCAGAAGAGGAGGCGACAGGTGACCCTGCTCTGGCAGGGGGGGTTGGACTAGATGCTCTTTCGAGGTCCCTTCCAACCCCAACACTCTGTGATTCTGATTCTGTGATTCTTTTCTGTGTGGCTTTGCGCAGAGTAACCACAGGATGGTTTCTGGGTTGGGAAGCAGCTTCTTGGTGTGTGGCCGGTGGCTGCGCAAACGCCCAGAGCTCCTGAGCAGCAGAACCACCGTTGCTTTCTTCTCTCACTGCGAGCCTGGCTTGAACTTACTTGCTGGTGAAAAATAGCAACCTTCTAGCTGGAGTTGAAGCCGAGCACACCCCCTGGAGTCTTCTGAGGCTCTGTGAGCGCCGAAAGAAGCTCCCGTGGTGGCGTGCTGCGGGGCGCACATTCTGTTCCAGCCGGCCCCTGGCCCTGTCCTGGGCTGCGGGAGCAGTTCCAGGCTCCGCGCACCTTCCTGCCTTGCCGTGAACAATAACAGCGCCTCTGCTCTTGCTACGGGCAAATCTAAACAGCCCAGCGCTCGGCTGGGGTTTTGAGAAGCGCCGCTGGAGGGGCTGCTTTCCTGGAGCTGCTGCTTTGCGGCGCTGACAGTTGAGGAACCACAAGTTCAGCTGCTGGTGGGATCTCTCCAGGCTTTTAGAGCAGGGGCTGGTTCCCTGCCAACGGGGGCTTTGCTTTGAGGCCGCTCCTGGCAGAGGAGCTGGGAGGTAAATGGGCCGTGCTCGGTGTGCTGGGGTGTCTCCCGAAGGGGTGGTTGGTTCTCCCTCTCCAGGGGGTCACTGGAAGGAACAGGGGTGTCCCCAGAGCAGGGCAGCGAAGAAGTGCACGGCTGGTGCTGCGAGTCCTTCAGGGGGAAAGGAGAAACACAAGCAGCATTTCACACAATGTGGGGGATTGGAAGGGCCCTCGAAAGCTCATCGAGTCCAATCCCCCCATTGCTGGAGCAGGGTCCCCCAGACCAAATTGCACAGGCTGGATTTGATGTGGTAACACCAGAGGCACCGCACGGTTCCCAACCAGCCGGGCAGGGGTTAACTGCTGACCTGGAGCGAGCGCTTTGGTACCTGTCCCTAACAGAAAAACATGATTTTCAGTCTATTTCCTTGGGTTTCAGCTGTCCTGGGGCTGCTCCGCCAGCGTCAGCGCAGCACACGCAGCTCGCTCAGCACCGAAGCACAGCGGGGGGAGGTCCTGCCCCAACCAGCACCGAAAGCGCCGAGATGGAGCTGCCAGGGAGCTCTGGGTCCCTGGGGGATCAGCCCGGGAGCCAGGACGAGCGGCTGTGGGTCAGACGGGTGCTGTGCATCTCCTCTCCCCAAAGGGACCACTGCTGGGCAGCATTTTCTGCCTCAGTAAGGTCTGCCGGACGTCCCGCGAGGCCGGGCAGGTTGGGTGGCCTCTGGAAGGGACCAGCTTCGTGTGAGCCGTCACCTGCCTGGGTCCTGCGCAGGTCCCCTGCTCTCTCGCAGCCCTTCTCCTCCTGAGAAGCGCAGTAGCAGGAGGCAGCATGTCACTCCCAACGTCTTTGTTTATTTTCATTACCGAAAATATTTGTACGACGGCAGAAGTTGATTTCTAAACCTCTGCCTGTTCCAGCTGTTCGCTCCCAGCTGGAGCTGCAGACATCTGCTCCGAGGGAGCGGAGCCACCGCCTGAGCTCCTGCCTTCAGCTGCGCTCCAGAGAACCAGCCACAAAGGGCCCGGAGAGCTCCTCATGCCAACCCCACCGGTAATTACTGCACCGGGGAGAAAGGTGGAGAGGGCGGGAGCGTGACAGGGAGCAGCTGAGCCTGTGTTCTGAGCCATTTCTGCTGAAGGAGAAGCCTCCTGGAGAAGATCGCTTTGAGGTGAGGCCTCCTGGAGAACATCGCTTTGAGGTGAGGCACCCGGCAGCACCTCCTGCGCTGCTGGTGGAGATGGTATCTCCCGAAGGAGCTCGGAGCCACGGCAGGGTGACGTGGGCTCCTTCCTCAAGCTGTGACGCTGGTGCACGTCAGGGCGCTTCCTCTGCCCGGTACCTGTTGCTCAAAGTCCCAGTGGGTTGAGCAACGCCCAGCGTGGCCAGTCCGCGGGCAGGGCAGCTCGTGCACGTGGATCCAGCCCGTCGGCACCCACGGGAGCGCCACGACCCGGGCTGTGCTGGGTGCAGGGCGGAATGACCGGCCCTGGAGGTTTGCGGGGTGAGGGCATTGCCTGGAGAAACGAGCATCTTGCTTCCTAAAGACCCAGTGGTTTAGCTTCCTCAGCTGACAGAATGAATTCCTAGAGCGTTTCCACTGATGTCACCAGAAGAGAAGTGGTTTATAAACAGCCCAGAGGCAGCCCAGGAAGCAGCACTGCGAGCGCGCGGAGCCAGAGCCCGAGGCCGTGTAGGGGTGATCACGGCAAGGCACTTGGTTGGCCCTGGGACCACTGGTGAGAACTCTGCTGAGCAAACAGCCCCGGGTAAAGGCTCTGGGGCGGGGACTGCGAAAGGTCACCACGCTGCAGAGGTGGTTTATAAACAGGGACTCTGGGGAAGAGGCTAGAGATGGGTTCGTGCGCTTGATTTTTCCTCCCGGAGATGCTCTTCACTTCGGAGAACTTGGATGCGTTTGAAACGACTACGTTCGGCAATTCTTCTATAGTTACCTCAAAAATTACAGCCACGAGCAATTCTATTTTTCAAGAGCTTTTTGAGTGCACCGAATCCCAAGAAATTAACTACCGAATTTTTCAAGGAGCAGATTTATTAATAGCAGCTGTAACTAGAAATCTTGTCTAATTTCGATCACCACCGAAGGAGCCGAAAGGAGAAGGGCTCCTGTTTCCGTGCATTAACAACATGACTGATAAAATTTGCAGGAGACATTCTCGGCGAGCGAGATAATTACAGCTGCGCCGCCTGCGCCGCAAGAATTAATGAGCGCGCGCTTCATTCTCCGGGCTTGTTTTTCTTGTAGAGCTCCAACAGTTTAAATAAAGGTCTTGAGCTCTGTCATTCCCCACGACATTGTTGGGCGGCCGGGGAGGCTGGAAAAGCCATCAGCCTGCAGGCAAATTTATTTTTCAAAATGCGGCTTGAATCTGCGAACCATTTCTTAAATTATAGGTTAGGGCAAGGCAGGCCCTCCCCATGGAAACAGAGACGGTTTTGTAAGAACCGGGGCCTTGGGCTGGGCTCGTATGAGAATCGAGGGCTCTGTCCCAGGCTGGTGGGAAGCCCCACGGCTCTGGGCAACTGCAGCTCTTCACGGCGATGAATTCAGCCTCCCGCTTTTGGGGGCAAATAATCCTTAACCTAAATGCAACCTTTCAAATCGGTTGGGCTTGACAGCCGCATCCTCGTCTGTTTTCCCAGGCTTTTGCTCGCTGGGAAGCCGCTGACCCCGCGGGATCGCAGGCTCCTGTGACAGGTCACCCCTTGGGCTGCGAAAGAAGCACCGGCTCGGGCAGCTCAGCCCACGGGGGATTTGTCCAGCGCAAGTCATCAGCACCAGAACTCTGGGGTGAATTCCCTCTTTTTACAGAAGGCGGACAACAGAGGCAGCTGTAGAGGAAACGTCTTCCGTCAGCAGCGTCCCTGCCCTGCCCTCATCGCTGACAGCCAAAGCATGAGAGCTCATTAAGCGTTTCTAATTAATTAGCGAGTCGGCTGTTTCCTGTCGGGGCGGTCAGCTCCAGAGGCAGCTGAGCGTCAGCACTGGAGCATGTGGTGGGCTCGCCGATCTCAGCCAGGAAAACGCTCTTGCCAACAGAGCTGTAACCCCCTCCTTGCCCGCGCTCTGGCCAACAGCTCCACCGGCGGGAGCGCCGCCGCTGCTGGGCTGTGCCGCAGCCACCCCAGCGCCACCTCCCTGGGGTCTCCACTCATCACCAGCCATCGGCCGGGTGCCTGGAGGTGCTTTTGCAACTGCTGGTGATGCCCACCCTGGACACGGGCTTCTGCCGAGCTCCGCTCTCGTAGTTTCTCGTGACGCTCTTGCTGCTGGGTTTGCTTGTAGATCCCCTCCCCGTTGTGGACACGCTCGTCCTTTAGACCACAGCTGCAAAAATCTCCGCGGTGGTTCCTGCTACCTCAAGGCCTCCTTGACCGCGAGCCCACAAACTGTTTCCATTTCTCTTGGTACCTTCTTGGAAAAGGGCGGCGCGTTTGTTACACCCTCCCGGAGGCAGAGCCAACTGGGAGCTCACGAAATAGCAGCTACCGCGGCGATTGTTTATGTAAGAGAGAACACGCTGCTGCCTTGGACGAACGCAGCAGTGAAGCCCAACTGTTTGAATGTGATGCAGGCGTCTACGGAAAGAATCTGCCCGCTGGCCAAAGCTCCGAGGCAAATATTAGTCCCTAAAACAGTCCGAAAAATTCGGATGTTGAGGTACCTGCTGGTACCATCCACGGCTTCTAGCGGTGGTAGGGCGCTGAGAGTAGGAGGGGAGCAGGGCACCTGGAGGGCGGCTCATCTGCACCGTGGCACAACACAGCGAGCGCCGCTCAGCTTTCGGCAAAGCCGACGTTTGCTGGTTCGAGCTGCGGTGTCATTTCATACGCAGCTCTTAAAAGTGGAATTTCCTTGCCAAGGTTGGTTTTTGGTGTCACGGCGCTTCTGGAAGCCAACGCGCTTCCTCCAGAGCAGGCAGGTCTCGGCAGGGATTTCCTTGTGTTCCCCTTTTTGATGGAAATTGCAAATACGTTTCCAGGCGCGGCTCTGCTGATGCCCCAACAGCAGCCTCCGGCACCTCCTCGGTGTTTCGGACTGGGGAGTGCTTGCATCTCAACTCTCACCTAGAGGGAACAAAGTGTCTGAAAATCTAAAGAAACAACCTCTGCCTCCATCTCAGCACTGCTGTCCTACCTCATTGATCTTTTTCTGGTTTCTAAACTCCCAGTATCGTAGCCAGAAAACAAATAAAACAGCTCATTCTGCTCCGAGCACGAGAAATTGCTTCCATGTGGGGTAAGCGATGGCAGGTAAGTGATATTTGTCGACTTAGGTGGCATCTGGTTTTCTTGGGCGGTGCACTGAGCCGCGCGCTCGATAACTTGCATCACCCTATGATTCATTCGATCATCTGACCTTCATCTCGCTGCTGTTCTGCTTTTATTTCCTTTGCTCCCTACAATTTACAGTAAAGGAAATTCTTCCTGTGTTTCGTACACAAAGCTTCCTTTCATTCACGGAAGGCTACGAACGGTCGCACTTCTAGCGTTTAATAACCCAGCGAGGACAATCACCTACTTGAAAAGCAGAGGATGGAGAAACACTCCCCTCTCCCCACACCTTCACCCACCACCACACACCCTCCAGGACTTGCTCTAATGGGCACCAACTGGAAGCCAGGAGGTTGCAGCTGAGCAGGAGGAGCAACTTGTTTGGGGGGAGGGTGTTGGAGCCTGGCCCAGGCTGCCCAGAGAGGTGGTGGAGTCTCCTTGTGTGCAGAGATTCCAAGCGCGCCTGGACACTGCGATGCGGGGCCCCCTGCTCGGGGGGACCCTGCTGGGGCAGGGGGGTAGCACCAGAGCAGCTCCAGAGGTCCCTGCCAACCCCCACCGTGCTGGGATTCTGTGAAGAGGCCACCCCAGGCTCTGGGACACTCCTGTGTCAATATCCCCGGACCATCCCATCTACCATGATACAGGGTTACTGTCTGGCATTACCAAGGCCGGGAGCTCTGGAAGGAGAGGAGGAAGGGAGGCAAGGCACCCCGAGTGGAAGGAGAGTCATCTGCAGATCTTTCTGAAGCTAAAAATAGATGGGATTTTGTCTGTGGAAGACAGTTTGTTCTGTTATGCTGCTGACATCATGTGAGCAGGCCGAACGCTTCTGCATTTGAAGACCAAAATGGATGTGCTGAAAACAGGAACTTTCTGGCTATTCCGCATGCCGGGGGTGTGCTGGTTCCAGCGAGCTGCCTGATACCATCTCATCCATACGGCTGTGCCTGGGTGGGGGAACTAAACATCTCATTAGCTCCGCAGGGTCATTAAAAGCCAGAGGAGAGATCAGAAGGAATAATAAGGATGTATGTCACCCTGCGAAGACAGGTGATAAAAGCAACTGCCTCTGACACCCCAGTGCTTCAATGCGAGGGGACCCAATTTAGCAGCGTGGCGGAGCTGAGCTCTTGCTGCCTGGAGAATGTCAGCGGGAGCCGTTTGTACTCCCTTGATCAGAAAAATCAGACCGACGGCATCGAAGTGGGACTGAAACCAGAGGAAGATACAGGGAATCTTGGCCCAATTAGCTTTGCAATGAGTTCACCGAGCATTCCTGGCTCCCCGGCCTGAGCCGAGTCTCCTGAACTCTGCAGCGCTTCTTGGTAATCACGTTACAGTTTATACACACGCACGGGAACACAAACACACGGACACTTGTCACCCTGCAAACCCACAAAATAAGCGTATGCAACAGAAAGCTCCTGCGATGCCGGCAGAACTATTGTGCTGGTCTTGGCTACAAGAACCCCGCTCCTGGTGGCCAAGGTCCCTGACACCGACACCAGCAGCGAGAGAACGGTAAGAACTACGAGTTTTCCTCAGCCTTGGGCTTGATTCAAATGCTGTTCAAAGAGTTCTTGCAGGATTTGAGGAATAAGTAGCACGGATTTGATTGCATGAAGCAAAAAAAATAGCACGGCAGGCATTGATTCACAACTCCTTCAGCTAGCCAGTGAAGAAAAAGTCTAGACTGTTGGCCTGTTCCTTGGCAGCTGAGAGGTTGTTTATTATTTTTCCACATGCTCCGAGAATTACTCCATTTACTTAAAAAATGAGGAGCGCTGAAATCCTATTTACTCTGCTCTTTATCATATTTAAACTGGCTCCTCTCCGTGGGCAGGCCCTGTTCTGCTCCTAGCTCGACGCCGTCAGCCAAAGCGTCGTCCACTTACAAATGTCACGGATACACGGAGTGGGAATAGTGAGTTATGCAAGCCTTTGGCTTCTTGCCTCTGAAAATAGCTGCTCGGTAGAAAAATACAAATACCATTGCATGTGCTCTCTGGGTTATAACAGGTCACGGTCGCAAAATCCCCGCTCCTCGTGAAATCGCCCTGCAACGCGCAGCCGTACAACCAGAAGCTGGACCCCAAAATTTAATGGAAGAGACACTAAATGTTTGGAATAAGAGCTGTTGAGCTGGATACTGATGACAGGTTATTGCTGGGGAGATTCTCATGGGAAGAGCGTGCTCCCTTCTCAGTTTGTTTTGCTGGGTTATTCTTTCTTAAGCTTTCATCTTTATTTGCGCCCAGCTCACTCCTTCACCCACCCTCCCCTTTCAACGCTTTTTGGCACGAGGTTTCTGCGGTGGTTTAGGCCCATCTCCTGCGACAAACGAAGAAAATCTTCCAGCTGAAGTTCTAACCTGATTATAGCAACCAAACAAATGCAAATGGGGTAGTCACTAGACTCCCGACTGCCTCCTGGCAGGGCAGGCTCTCCCCCGCCGCCCCCATCTCTTAATATTTTCAGGCTCGAGCTTGGACATCTGTACACTGTTGCTGGATACCTCCGATATCTAGACAGGTCCATATGCTCTTTTAGCTTCTGCCAACAAAATGCTGGGGCTGGAATCGAGGATCTGTAGGTTGTGCGTAGGAAAAATAAACCGGCAGAAGACAGACAAACCATTTGATAAAAGAGCCTGTTTCAGGCAGAGCTGTTCCACGGCAGAGCGTGTATCTGTTTGGGGCAAGGACTTCTGGCTTTGGGCAACCCGACCGTTTTTATTTTAGATGGAATTTTGTAACAATTTTGACTGGTTTTGTCAGTTTCTGTCACGTTTTATCAGACGCTCGGGATGATGACGTACGCTACGCGATGCCTGGGGCAGACTGGGTGCTCTGCAGCCTTGGCAGGAGTCCTCCCACTCCTGATCCCACTCGCTCGCACTTGAGGGAGCTCGGAGACCCTGCAGCAGGACGGGCAACCAGCCATGCCCTGCTTCAAGTCGCACCTTTGGAGTCGCTCAGCAGCCGGCGAGGGAGAGGAATGTCCTTCTGCATACGTGTCTTTTCACATTTGGACACGGGAGGGAAATGAGGTAGACGAGAACGCACACGTAAGTGTCACGGGATGGCCAGCAGTGCTTCAGTGCAAAGAAAGAGCTTTCACTGCCCTCGCTGGCAACTTTCAGAGAGTGCCTATCAATGCACCTCTTTGTTTTCACAGTAAACGAAGAGCAAATAACCTAATTCGCTGTTTGCTTTAGCAGATTGCTCCTAAAGCTTGGGAACGAGGGCTCCAGAAGCACTGTGGTGGGAATTACCTGATGCGATGGCCAGGGTGCGATGTTACAAACCCCACCCACCCACGAAATATTTATTATTTCAGATTTCCCGCCTATCCTCCAGGAAACCCTTCCCGTGGACATCCCGTAAAGGACCCTCAGTCGAGAGATGTTCCCTTCCATTGGGAGCTCTGGTTCATCTCTCCAGCCGGAGTGAGGATTCAGTCTGCACCCTGCTCTAGTTGCAGATGGCCCTGCTCCCTGCAGGGGGGTTGCACTAGGTGATCTTCAGAGGTCCCTTCCAACCCAAACCATTCTCTGACTCCCTGATTCTATGCTCGGGGAGCAGCTGGGGCTTGTCAGCCCCTCTCTCTGCCTGTTAACAAAGTCTTACGACCTTTCAATCTCCCGGCTCGCCGCGTTCACAGCACATTCACACCAGCACTCAGCACCTTAGAGACCATCAAAGATGTGTGACAGGGAGCACCAAAGGCAAGGAAAATTGCCCCTGAAGGCAAAGCGCGAGTAGAGAAAGTGTTGGATCCCTGCATTTAAAAGTCATTAGGCTGCCCATTTGTTTCAGCCTCATTGATTAAGGCTGCAAAATAAAACATAAGGGTTTGACCATCACACTGACCTCTGTAATTGCTCATGGGCACGTGGCTTTGGAGTCCTACCCTGCAGGAAAAATCTGTCTGTGGAAGGAAAGCCGTGCTGGTCTTGAGTTAGAGACAACAAAGACACGGGGTTAGTTTTAAAAATTTTATTGAGATACAGCAGAAGGATAAAGGTGTCACAATTCTCGTGCTTCATTTCTACATGTCACCGGTACCTGTTGCACTGAGGCTCTAGGAGCACGTGCAGTGGGAAACTTTGCCTCAGAAGGAACGAAATCAGTGGCATGATGCAAAATGATCATTTGACTCTCTCTTTTAATTCGGTATTTCACATTTTCTGGGACGTAATTGCAGAAGTTGAAATTTTGAGCTGCAAAAACGCTGGTTTAGGCAGGAGATCTATGTTCCTGTCTGGGCAGCTGATCCGCATTGTGCCATTTGCAAAAGTGTAACTTTCCTGCAAAACATGCGCTTCACAAAATGCCCAATTATCCCTTTGCCTCCCCAATTCCACAGGTTTTGAACTGAACTGTCCCAAACACGTTCGGCTCGGGAGGTGAATCATCCAAATAAGCATATATGGTAAAGGAGTCTGAAGAGATTCTCCCCGCTGGGGGACCCCAGAACATTTTGTTTTCCTCCGGTCGGGCAGAGAATGAGTTTGCGCATCTTCCTCATGGTGCGTTAACCACACACTTTGCTGGAGGTTGTTGCCAACGATGCGAATGAATCTCTGAAGGGGATTTTTATTGCCAAAGCCAAGAAATCCAAAGCAATAGCCTAAACCAGCCGCATTGGAGAACGAGGGGAAGGAAACCACCAGGCTCTAATAAAACTCACAGGGACAAGAAATACATTGAATACATAAAAAGAGGAGTGGAAAAAATATCTGAGATTATGCATCGTTCCCAGTGGGCGAGGTGAGGAAATGGAGTTTTATCCTGAAGAATCTGGGATGTGCACACGGTGGTGAAAGGCGTGAGATTAAAAAGACATCTCTGGGAGTGTCGGCGAACCAGAACAATTGAGGGAACATACCGGGAGGAGGAGATGTACTTTGTAATTTCGCTGATCTTCTCGAATTCGCGGATGTTCGAAGCAGAAACATTTAATCTCCGGAGATTGCAGCTCGCCTCTATAAATAGCAAGACACCTTCGGTTCTTGTAAGCAAGGCTACAGATACAGTTGTTTTTCAGTGAATAAAAAAGCTACGCGATAAGCAACGATGCCTTATTCGGGCAGAGTGACACAACCCAGACAAAAGGGAAGCAAATTTACCCCTCCGCACGGACAATAGGCATCCTGCCTGGCCACATCCTTTAATCCCGGCCCTGAAATTACTCACTTGTGAAAGCTTCTTAATTGTGTTTAACTACGTAGGCTTTGCTACGAGACCCAGGCTGGAAATCCAGTGAGCGGTTAGGATCCCCACACTCGTTTCCATTGTTCTCTTGAGATTTGCGATAATAAACCCGACAGCTAAAATAGCTCTTGGAATAACCGTAGCTATTAGAACCATTCCCTGCCCAAATTCAGGGATTTCGGGAGTTAGGAAAGTCTTGTTTTCACAGGGCAGCTGAGCCAAGTGAGTAGCAGCTTCGGTTCTTATCGAGTCGCTCTGTCCAACTCCCTGCTCGATGCGTGTCTGTCGGCCCCTGTACAAAAAGTAAGATAATTTGTGTGCAAAAGAAAAAGGAATTCTTTACGCTACTTGTTTTATTCCCATGTTGAGTGCCCACTTCTGCGTTGTTTCGATTGCGGGAATGCTGAACAGCTGAGTAGGTGCTGGAACGAGTTAGCTTTTAAAAACCGAAATTAGGATTAAACTATTACAGATCCATGAGAACGGTCATAGCACAGGTTTTTTGTTTTAGTCTTCTATTAAGTTTTTTTTTTCCAGCCACCTGCACTTGGGGAGCTTTTAGATGATCTGTAACTATGAACTGAGCTGATAAGGAAAAATTACTTGATTTGCTGTTACATCTCTGGTAAAAACATGAAAATGTGAAGGAGAAAATAAGAAAAAAAGAAGAATCTCTTAATAAGGAAGGATTTGTGCTTTGTGGTTGGTTTTTTTTCCTACTTGCTTCTCCTCAGTTACTTGGGAGAACTTTTTATCTCCAGCTTTTCGACTTGGGTTCCTGGCAAGGAATCTCAGAAGATTCCCACACTACTGGAAATAATATTTGATGTACTGAAGTTGAGAAAGGATAACATGTTCTGCCAAGTAACCAGTACAATCTGCTGACCTTCAGAACAATAATAGACATATTTGGAAATGTTCATTACGGCACGGAAGTACAAAATGAAGTAAAAACAAAGAAATTAGTCCTGATAGACTTTATGGGACTGAAATCGCATCTCTACCTGACTTATTTTTGAGAGCATCTCATAGTGTCTCTCCAGCAGTTGCCATGCGATGACTTTGTGAGGTCAATAACAGTTGCTTTTCAGATCCGGGCTCTCCATTCCACTGTTGGCACGGCACCAAAATAAGTCTACAGCTGAAGAAATGTCAAATTTCCTCAGCTTCTTCTTTGAAGGGAACACCAGAAATATTATAAACCAGCTTGGAACGGCCAATAAAGTCCTTGAGCACAACAAAGACAATTGTGCCATAAAGGGCAAGTAGTTAAGAGAACGGGGAGGGATAGCTGGAGAAAGGGAAGAAACAAACCCACTCTTGTTTACTAGGAAGGAAAAGGAAAAAAAAAATAAAAGGGACAAACGCAAGTTGTGTGCCCGCATTGCTTTGATCTCATGAATTTACAGAAGTGGGCTTGGGGTAAGGAAGGAAATCTTCCGAGGCGTGTTTGATACAGGGCTGCTTCCTGGTGTCCCCGAGGGGCTGGCGTCGCTGGAAATCCAGGTCTTGGGAGGACTTGGGAACTGGCCCAGGGCCACTTTGTAAAAAACCCCATGAGAATTCTGAGCCGTGCAACTGCTTTTTATTTAAGGCTGAGATCCAAATTCAGTAGGTTGGGCTTTCCAGGCTCACGCCGGATGTCCGGGGCTGCAAGGCCTTGGTGGGAAAAGCAGGGATGGGGCTGCGCATCTGGGGAATCTCAGTCGCAACAGCCCCGGGCCTGAAGCCAGAGAGTTTGAGAAGCTCAAAAATGAAGAAAGCAAATATTCTATGAGCTGTAATTGCAAGGGAAATGTGGGAACGCATGCGAGTTACAGGAGTAATGGTGAAGAAACAGTGTCCAAACGTTTGGTGTCATAACAAGAAAGTTATTGCTGCCTGTAGAAACTGTAGTGGGAGAATTCGAGAATTGTGGAATTGTTTTGGTTGGAAGAGACCTTGAAGATCATCGTGTCGAGCCCCTCACTTCAAGAAGGATCTTGAGGTGCTGGAGCGGGTCCAGAGGAGAGCGACGAGACTGAGGAATGGATTGGAGGGGAAATCTTACAAGGAGAGGCTGAGGGAGCTGGGGCTGTTCAGCCTGGAGGCGAGGAGGCTCAGAGGGGACCTTATCACTCTCTACAAACACCTGAAGGGAAGGTGTAGGCAGGTGAGGCCGGGCTCTTCTCCCAGGCAACTTGTCCCAGGACGAGAGGGCATGGCCTGAAGCTGCGTCAGGGGAGGCTGGATGTTGGGAAGCTCTTCCTCACAGAAAGGAGGATAAAACACTGGAATGGACTGGTCANCACCGCCATCGCGCCCCCTCCCTACCCCTCCGCGCATGCGCCGCGCCCCTCCGAACCCTCGCGAGCCTTCCCCTCGGCGCGCGCTCTGGCCCCGCCCCTT
>WEIS01023151.1:20525-36228 GCA_013389965.1 Todus mexicanus | reverse complement strand
TAAGACTTATTCTGTAGAACCTTCACTAGTCTTGTCACTCTTCTTTGGAAGTATATGTTATGAGAAAAAGAATGACAGATAGAAAATAATTTAAACCTTTGATTTAATCCCAAGCAGTAGAGCTGCCAGCTCATCATAAATTTCTTGCAATCCTCTACAGATAAAGGATTATTATTTTTTTTAACAGCCCTTAAACTGGGAATAGGTAGCTGGTGTGCTTAAGCAGATTATCTGAAACAGCAACAAAAATTTCCTGCCCTCTCCCCCCAAGAATCTACTTTAGTGCTANCCACAAGAATCTAATTTAGTGCTATCATTAGAAATATGTTGAATAAGAGTTTTGTTTCCTCTAAAAAAAAAACAAAAACCTAATAATAATCAATCTTAACTTTTGGAAGGTATATGTCTCATGAGAGGATATGGGGGAGGCAGTCTGGAAAAAACCACCAAGTCTGTGGACACAGGAAAAACTGATGTGAAAGGGGTGCACCTGAAGAACATATATTTCTCTGCAGTGATTTGCAGACTCTGGAGAGTATAGAACCCTGTGGGATGCATCCAAGAGATTGTTGCTCAAGCAACCGTAGAGATAACTGTTATGCACTGAAAAGAGCATGAAGAAGCTATATGGGAAAAGCTGTTGTCAGTCTAACAATATTTTTCTTCCTCTAGATATAGTATGATAGAAAAGGAAAACTTATTGCTTTCATGAATTCTTATCAACATTTATAGTGTCCTTATATAACATGCATTAATATTTCACACATTCAAGATGTGTGAATGTGTCCTTATACCATAAACATTTCCTCTTCACCATGCAGCAGAAATTCTTGGAGATGCGCATTATCCTAGACCAATTACTTAGCAAACACTTCTGTACAAGAGCTTTTCCTAAAGATTTGTACATGACCCAAATGCCTATTTCATTTGGTGCTGCATATAACCAAAACCAAAACTCAATGCCCAGAGTCTCAATAGTCTGAACTCAGTTCCAAGAATGTTAATCAATTTTCTCTTTCACATTCTTACCACCATTTCTGATTTAACTCTAGACAGAAAAAAATTATATATACATCTTGGCCAGACATCCTTATCCACCTTGGAAAACAATTGACATGCTTTATATCTTTTAGTGGCTTATGATACCATTTCACAGTTATAATAAGTTTTTCATCTTGGCTAACACACTATGAAGATCACTAACCAACTAATTGTTGTGTCTGTTTTTCTGCTTCGTCCTTATAAAACTAGGAGACATTAGCAAACTTAGTTGTAGTGTTAAAAAATTCCTCAACCCTACTTTCAGAGACTACTGCCTCCAGAGTAGCTAGAAGAAAAAAAAATATTTTTTTTTTTTTAAAATCCATCTACTCCAGCTGTAGCTTTGAGGTTCTTCAATAACATTTTAACCACAGTCTTTCTCAAAAATGAAGCCAATCAGGATCCCTGAAAAAAATCCACAACCACTACACTTAAGATGGCAAAATGACTAATTAAATGATTATTGAGACTCTAAACAATCACATTTGTAATACAAAGGTATTATAAGAACAAGCTGCATTGTCTGAAAGGCTTTGAAGCTCTAGCACTCCTTGCATCTATAAGCAAGGGCTTAGATTCAGCAGCTTTTCCTTGAGTATGCACTTCCTAATACATTAAACTCCATCAAATTCCTGCAAGGTCAGCTTAAGATACTTTTGCCCAAATGTCTTCTAACCTGTGCGCATGCAAACTCCAACAGTAGAAGTGAAAGTGGAATACAGTCCTGTGATTTCTTTTCCATTAATATTACAAATCATCTCCTCTTATGCAAGTTTTAGCAGAAAGTAAAGTAATTTTTAAATAAGACCCAAGTGTTAAAAGCAATGAGGACTTCAGAGGGCATGTGACAAGCGTTTGACAGAGGAAAAAGACCAAAAAAAAGAAAAAAAAAAGAAAAGGAAAAAAGAAAAGAAAAACCAAACACACATCCAAGGAGAAACTGAAAAAATATGAAGCAAAACACATACACAAAATATATATCATCAATTCACTTGATTAAAAAGAATCAAATGCCAAATTCCTCAATCCCTTGTATAGCAGAATGAAGTTTATAACCTGACTCTCAGAATGAATATACCAGAGTCACTCACTGATATTAAGCTTGTTTTATCTTTTTAAGGACTCTCTCAAGGGAAAATGGTTTCGTCATGAGAACAAACTCAGTAATTACATACAGGTCCTTCCTTTTCTCATTGACGAAGCAGCAGCCATGCCAAGATTCAGCTTGGTGTATGTCTAGCACAACATCAAAAAGGATTAAGTGCCCATCAGGTCTCCTGGAAGCCCTTGGTTACTAAATTGGAAAAGCACTAAGTTCAAATAAGAGGGAAATGATGGATCTGAGGAAATATTCTTTTGACATCTATGCTAAAGATTCTTCCAGAAACAGTTTATATCCAGGCAACTAGTCTTACCAGTGCCCATAGCTTCCTAATCAAATTAGAAGGATTGAGTCATTAGGGTCAAGTGACCAGCTATAAAATGATTAAAGATGGTAATCAAGAAATCGAAACTAATTAGTACCTAAGCCTATTAAAATGGCTTAGAAATAAATTACTTCTACATGAATTTATGTCTAGAAGTTCCATTTTTAAGAGCAACAGAAATTTCAGAAATTGGTTGGTATAAGTCACAGTATTCCAGAGTAGAATAATGTGTACTGGATTTCACTGGGACACAGCAGAATTCAGGGAAAAAATTGCATGACTCCAAGTCAGCATTTTCAGGCCAATAAGCAGATTTTGAAGGGTCAAGTGTCAGAGGGCTCGAGTAGTCTCACACAGGCTTTGTGGTTAATCTGCATGGGAGCAAGACTACATCTTCAAATACCCAGCTTCAGGAAATTTTACTCTCAAATGTAAGAGCAGTAAAAATAATTGTTTTCAGAAGTTCTGAGACACTAAGGGGAAAAAGCTAGAGAACAAGTAATCTCTCTCAATTTGTAGTTATTGGAAAACCTCAAAGTCTCAGATTTTGGTTTATGTGGACACCCAGAAGCTGAAGTACCATCTTGGGCTTGTGTAGCACACAGAATTGGATGAAGCGCCACCAAATTTCTAGCTTTTATTAATGGAAATATTGCAAATGCCACCCTTCATCATGGCATTTCAGTATGTTTGTACTTATTCTCCATTAAAACCAAGAAATGGAGATAACCATAATAATTAGAAGTTATGGAGAAGAGAGAAACATCATCCAACTATTTTATATGTCAAGTTCATGTCTGATTTCACTTAAGAAAAGGATTTTGACTTGTTTTTATTAGGAACATGAATCCAAAGAGGTTTTATGCATGCGCTATATATGTTATGTATGGGCACAGACAGAGTGCTTTTAGAGACAACACTTCTAAGAACTGTGAAATTAAGCACATTATTCTTTCCATACCTGAGGTTTTCTTGCTTTCCCAGTCTCTAATGAAAGCTGTCAGTACATTTTAAGGAGTACATTTCCTTGCATCTTCAAATATCTTACTTCAAAGTACACTTACAGACTTTTTTCATGGGAAAAAATAACACCACAATATGCATAACTAACTAGATAATCAAAAGTAATAATACAGCAAGTATTTTTTAAGTTCAGAATTAGTGGTTTGATGATTATAACCAAAAGAAAACCAGGAAAATTTCTTTTTTCATTTTTTTTTAAACCACAGCTATTCTCTTTCAATTCTTTGCATTTCAATGTTTCTTTGGCTGCAGCACCATCCCTGTTTGTAGAAAAAGGATTTTGTTCTCCTGTTCCGTAACACAAATCTACCTACCCAATGCCTACTGTCTCCTGCAAGGAAGCAGACATCACCTCTTTCAACGCAGCAGGAGGTTAACTCCTAACATTAATTATATTGGTTTTCTTTGGNAAACCCCAAACAAACAAACAAAAAAACAACACTGAAAGCAGCATCCTTACCCAAAGAATGAGGGAGGAAATGTGCTCTTACTTATCATGCAAGCAAGAACTACTCCCAGTGAAGCTGTGCCAAGAACATTATACTTAGTTATGTGAATCCACCTATGCCCAGGCCATCTTTTCTTCTTGTAAAACTCCACTAGAAGTAGTCATTTTGGGGTGGGGGAGTGTGGAGTTTGTTTAGTTTGTTAGCTTTTACTTTTAAATTCAATAAGGCTGTCTATTGGAATGAGCCTTGAACTACCCTTTTGCAACTCTTGTCATTTCAAATACAGCTGAGGATGTAAGGGATACTGGAAATATAGTTGTCTGTCAGACATTGTGAGTTCAACTGAATGAGCTTATTTTTAAAAAGCAACCTACTTTCCTTGGAAGGTTTTATATTATTTCAGTTTTAAAGCACACTTGAAAACTCTGATGCAGAAAAAGATGTCTCAAAGAGGAACAGAAATTGATGACATTATTGCCCATCACAACACTGTCCTTTAGGAGTTTAAGCAACAGTCATGTATTTTAGCTTTTAAACAAATGAAAAAACATATTCCTTTTCAAATTTTTCTCCTTTCTTACTTACACCAATCCTTAATATTTTTCATCTGCTTACTCAATTGTTGCCTCAGCTTGTTCACTAGTTCTCGATGCCTTTCCTTCCTCCCACAAAATCGCATCAATTCTTTCAGAGCTACAGTTGCAGCAGTATCTCACACCCCTCTCTGACAACCCTTCTCCAGTCATTCACTTGCTCTGTAGCAAACAGTGGGGCTCAGTACAAACAGAACTGTCTGGTGCCTGTTAAATGAGCTTAGATACTAAGATTTTCATTTTTAGCTATATTGGACTATTCTACCCTAAAAGAGTAAAGCCCCATGAACACCAGCTGCAGATTTTGTTCAAGATCTGCAGAAGATAGCATCAGCATCACTGTCTGAAGTAAGGACACTGCGCAATGTTCAGTTCCTCAGGCCTGGGGCAGGGCTGATGGTGGTGGGAGAAGGCAGCTCTAGCTTTGGCCAGTATAAGGGTATGAGTGCATAAGAACTGAGGGGCAGAGAGATTCTGCTGTGCCCTGCTGACTCCTTCAGCAGAGCAGGGGGCCCTGAGCTCACCTTTGTACATGCCTGTGCATGTTGGTGCGGGCTGCGCTCGGGTCAGTGGCATTACTACTGAGATTACATAAAATTTGCCCCAGTGAGTGGGTTCATGGAAGTGCACCATGAACCACAGAGGACAGCACACAACTGCCTGCTGCCATACACAGAAGAGAGTTAATATAATTGACACGCATAGTGCATTTTTCAGTGTTACATGAGATAAGCAGCATGTCTGGCAGTAATTCAGTTTGAGCTTGTTCTATTTCTGAATGTGTGTGTTTCTTGAAGTTTGGCTACCAAATGTTATACTCTAATTACCATAACTTCCTGGCATTCTCTAGTCCCCGTGATATATTTTTGCTGGGTGCATTGTGCTCTTCTCAGCAGTAGCAGCTGCTGATAGTCACCTGGATGCATTCATCGGGGAAGAGTTTCTTAACACTATTTCAATCATTTATGCCGGAAATCAGTACTAAGCAACCCCAAATCTCTGTACTACTTCTTGCTTACATTAAGCCTTCAGTCATTCTGCTTAATGTGCTATAAAGATATGCAAGTCTATTGTTTGTTAGCATTGAAAATGTTACTTTGTCTCGACTAAAAACCAAACCAAATCCTAACAGAAACAAAAAAAAAAAAAAAAAAATTACATTAAAGTAGTTACAGCAAATTTCCCAGGTAATGAAGAAAGTATGGTCCTTCATTTCCACCTCTATCATTAGTTACACATGTTGAATTTTAAAATATTTTTCCATGATCATGGACTATATGCCCTGGGAAAAGAAATATCTGGGGGAGGGAGAGGAATTTGTTGAGGAACGTTTCTCTAACAGTAGTTTTTTCATCCATTGATTTACAAGCCACTGATTTACAAGCTGTGAATGAATAGTAGCCTTCAACAACAGGAAGCCATGCCATTGAGAAACCCTATAGCGTCAGGTGGAGCCTGGAGACAAGCCTGTCTGCTAGCAGGGAAATTCACCCCAGGAGCCCCCTGTAATCAGAGCTGTTAACCAGAAGGAAATGTCTTCAGTACTCTTACATGGCCCTTAATCAGATACTGACAGAGTTCCTTTGATCAATGCATTTTCAAAACGAGGGTAACTGCAGTTTACAGTATGTCTACACAGATTTCACAGCCAGTTCCCAATGTGTGTAGTCAGAGGAATTACTCTGACTTTACCCCGTGCTCTCCTTTTCTCTTGCTGTTTCAGAAGATGGAGTCAAAGAAACTTAGAAATTAGCAACACAGAGCACCATGGATGCATAATAGTTTTGATGGTCCCCTGCACATGGCAGGGAGGCAACCTCCACTTGTGTTACTTATAGCATCTTACAGCCTTGAGGCTGGGGTAGTATGAGAGAAAACACACTTGGTCAGCTATTTTTGAAAGGTCCAGGCTGATGCGAAGCAAAAGCTGGAGAATCAGACTAGAGCAGTCTCCCATACATGTGCTGTGGTCTAAATAATGTCGTAATGAAGTATAACTGAAGATTCAAATCCCACATCCTGGAAAGCTACCAGGCAGCTATCGACATTCCCTGTTCATCATTGGAGTGGAATTTCACAATGTGAAAGCTGGGATGCCCCAGGACTAATTCCTTCAATCATAAAAGTAATTTGGGAAACCTGAAAGGCTTGCATGTATTTACTGCTTGAAGAAAGTGCCTCTGTTTCTAATCATCAGAAGACCACAACAAGACGTTTTGTACATTGCAGAAAGAAAAGAGCGAAAGGAGACTGGGAGCCAGGGGGGACGATGATTTTTAGGTCCCATTCCACTAAAAGAATGTGCTATGAGCAGAGAGATCATCAGGAAAATCAAGAATATATTAATCAGTCATTCCCCATCCTCTCACATCACCTGGTTGTACCCTGGTACAGCAGGGGTCTAAAACAGTGGGTGATCATACATAGCAAATGCAGTGAACTGTGTAGCACATATGGTATATACATTGCAGAAACATAAGATAAAAGCTCACCTGCTGTTCTGTGGCTTTCTTAATAGAGTGCCTATGCACCACCGGGTGAATTAAGAGTAGAGTAGCAGCTTTAACTCTAGATTTCCTCACTCCTGTGTTAGAACGCTTTTCTTGTTTAGTTTAAGTACTTATTAAGTCACTGAGGAAATGAAGGAAATGAAGAATGTTAAGACAAAGTGTAATTTAAATGGAGCAGAGGAGCCTTCTCAATTTTATACAGCCTTATTACATCACAAAAGACACCTCACAACACAAAACAGATATAAGAGATCTGTTCCATGACAGATGTACTCTGTTCTAATAATAGCAATAATTACATGCATTAGGGAGAAAAAAAGCCCAAAACAAAAACAACAAAACCACAAATGTCTCAAAAGGTTGGAAGAATACTAGCACTATTGTTCACAAACACATCAAGCAACCAGAGCAGATCAAAGCTAGCACTAAAATACCCTAAATGGCTGTATACCTTCAATGATTAAAACATTAGAACATCTAAAAAACAAAATGGTGTTCCATTCTGAGTTTGATACTGCACCTGTATGCAATGTATATGTATTTCATTAGACATATAATTAGTTTGGATAATGGCAGCAGCCAGAAAACTCACAGCAGTTTATGACTGAGATCCCACCTTAGACTTACAGCTTGCCCCTTTCTCCTCTGATAGACAGAGACAAGATAAAGTATTACACCAGAGATTCATCTGACCTAATTTCTATTGCCCTAGCAAAGAAAAAATTATCAAAAATAAAAGAATAGCTCAGTAACAATTGATATTTTCCTGAAAGTAAGCAATATTCTTGGACTTCCACACCACCAACATGACCTGCCGCACAAGGCATATCATATGATCCTAGTTTTCTACTAACTGAACTTTAGATTTTACTTCATGGATAAAGTTGACTTATCATGATGTTGCTTGTAGTAAGAATGACCTTGTAAGTAATAATTTCTCTTTTTAAGGCTAATTCTGCCATCCATCTACTGCAATCTTTTAATACAGAAATTATCAGAAATAGTTTTCAACTGGTTTATGCATTATTCTATGATACTCGAAGTACATCAACAGACCAGTTTTCTATTCCTTAGTAAAGAAATTTTATCCTTGTTGTCAAGCATCATAGCCAAAAAAAGGCTTTATGAGCTATCATAAGACACAAAGTAATCTTGTCCTTAAATCTGTACGTATTTTACACATTCTTTTTTACCCACATATTCCCTCTGTTTAAGAAAAAAGAACAAAGAAGTGGCAGAGTGGGATAAAGAGAGTCAGCACATGCTTAAGAAGGCTGTGCTGTCAATAAGTGATTAAACAAATGTAACAAACTACCAGGCAGTTGTGTGTTACAACTCCACACCAAATTATAGGAGCACCAATCCCTCGTGTTTTAAGAGAGGAGACCAACTTTTGGAAATAGTGCTCCTGGTTTTTCCTTAATCTCTCCCTGTCCTTGCCTCCCTGTCGAATTCTCAAACCACTACTGGGCTCATGCTCCTCTCCCACTGGGAGCAGAGCCCAACACTGACCTGCAGTGGGCAAGTGTTCAGAATTAAGTGGTGCTCAGCAGGACTATGAGGCTACTGGTCACTGGGTAGGAATGATAAAAATCCAGACCTTCAACCCATCATGAGATTTCCTTCAGTATTTTGTTTCTTACTCCTGATCTTCTGTTAAAGCTTTTCATAAAATGAAAAGCTGAAAAAAAGTAAAGTTCGTGAAATAGATAAACACAATGAAGTGTGTTCTTTTGTCTTACCATGATGTTTTTCGTCTTCTTATCTGCAGTATGGACAAGAACTTCAAGGATGCATGAGCTTTTCAGGGAGAATTGAGACCAAGGCATCACCTAAGAAAACTCACACTAGCAGCCTGACATCTTTCCTCCCTTTTATATAATCTTATATTTCAGCAAATTTCTTTGTGCAGCACAGAGAAAACCAACCCAAAATGTGGAGAGGGAAGTTTTTATTCAAGTCCTTAAGTAGTTGTGTTCCTCCTTGATAGCCAAATACAGCTGATGCAAATTGAAACAAAAAGAGAATAACATTAACAGGCTCTAATATGGCTTCAATGAATTTGGTTAGTCTAGAGATTTGTGCCTGTCCTGACAGAGCTCAAGTGTCTTGAGGAGACAGCAAAGCATGGAAGTGGAAATTCGTCTTAGCTGTTGTATGATGGATGTCAGATGGTTGGATGTTGTTGTCCTCATGGATGTTTATACATATACATTTTTAAAGCAAAACATAAACAAACAAGTGAAACAACAGTATAAGCCTAAATACAAGAGCAACCTTGTGTGCTAGCCCATAGATTAAAAGCAGATGTAGGACTTGGTAATTAGGCCTGATTTAAGCTGCCTGAAGTGCATAAAAGCAGTTGTTTTGGAAATGAAGGGAGGGACTAGGGTAATGTAAACACAATTTATCTTTTTGCTGCACATGGCAACAGATTAAAGCAAACACAAGCAAATTAATCATGGGGGAAAAAAATCTTCAGGGAGGGCACTTACACACTATCATCCTTCAAAAATGAAATGTTTAAATGTTGCTGTTTCAGAGCTTGTATTCTAATTATTCAGATCTGCAACCTGATCGAAAAGCTGAACTATTTTAGGAAGTTCTCTATATATTGAACACATGAACATGTGTTTCTAAAACGCATAATTAAAGTGACTGCGAATTCATCAGGAAGGGATTATTGGTAGCTGCCTGACCTGGTCAATGGGAAACCTGCTTCACAGCGTTTAGATCAAGACCTTGTGCTTGGAAAAGACAAAAGACTGAATACTAGCAAAAGCTTTTCCAGATGAATGTCACTGATACAAAACGATGCTTGGAAGAAGTCACTGTAGATGGATCATATGATTTCATATAAGTTTCTGTTATTGGGGTTTCTTTAAATTTTATTAATATTATTATTATTTACAAAGAATTCGAACACTTCCAACTCCTTATGCAAAGAATTGAAATTTGACTGCGTATCAGCAGTAAACAGAATTCACGGGTTGCTCTGATATCCTTTCAAGGTGAACTGGACATTCTGAATGTTGAGTATAATTGTTAAGACTCCTCTGCAATCCGCACCTGAATGTGAAATTTCTTTGCTTATCTCAACACATCCTACTAGATGCTGTCATTCACACACGGTACACAAACACATTTTATTGAACTTAACAGAATTTTACCTTAAACACTGAAGTCGTATAGGATAACAATCTATTACTTACAGTATTATCATACAGATGAAAAAAATCCAACTTTTTATTTGAGAAATAAGATCTGATGTTTATTAATTGCCTATAACTATACTGAGGGCATCAGTTTTATATACATCCACTATTTTTAATCTTGATTTACTGTTCTCATCACATAACTCAAAATGCTGCCATTAGGTGGAAGCAGGTTTTTAGTGAAGCAATCCCAAAAACCAAAGCACTACGAAAGATCTGACCTCCTTTAGCGTTAAAACATATGTATTCCCACCACACTGACTTTAGTAACAGCAGTATTATGCCTTTTTTCTTCCAATTTTGCCCCTTCTCAGTATTTGAAAAGCTGACATAGCCTGCAACATGCTAGTCTATTGCTTGGTACAAGTTGAGTCACGTTATGCAACCACTACATAAGCAAGCACGAGTCCAGGCTTCTACACTAAACATCACTTATGAAGGAAAGAGAGTCTCAAAGCCCTCCAGTACAGCTCCAAAATTTGCCAGCAATTTTTTGTATAACCTCAAGCAAGTCGTTTAGGTAGGCTTATTTTAAGGGCGTTGCCCTAATTAACCTTGCAAGAAGTTTAAATACGTCTTCTACTCTTTAAAGTAGTTATAAGGGCATGCAGGTTTCTAGTAGTCAATGAAACTTAGACTCCCTGTCCCTGTGCTCTGAGTACATACATTAAAAAAAAAAAAAGGAAGATAAAGTTGCTCTTTTTCCACTCTGCCCTGAATTTTGTCACTTTTGTCTGGGATTTAGCTGCTTTAGAGTGCAGACCACATATTCTTATCTGTATGTACAGTGGGTTTTGGGACAAGGCTCCCTGAGTGAAACCTCCAAGAACAAGTAATAAAAATAAACTTTTTTATTCTTTTTCCATGACACTCAATCTATTCTCTGCATCCTGCGCCATGAAATCATGCAGAGATTTTTGCTGTGCCTACGGACACGAAAAATTTGGACAAAATGGAAAAATAAGCTGAAAAGCCCCATATCTAAAACTAGCTTTCCTGTAACATCACTGATGTTGTTTAGGTTTATTTGTTTGTTTTGGCTGAATATTGTAGGGTGTAATAGTATCAGGCTGAAAGGAAGTATATAAAAGATGTTGCATCACTGCAGAGCAGCAGAATGTGGGGCTTTTCCCCCTTTGGTTGCTACATTTAAAACATATTCAATGCCTCGAATTTACATGTTCCATATTAACAAAAAGAAAAATATCACACCAGCTTCAGTGCCATTCCATTAGAATTTAAAACCAGGATAATGAGCTAAATATCTCCTTCATTTCAGATAATAGAGGCTTGAATGCATTTTTAAACATTAGTGATTGATGTAGCTTTAGGTTCAATGATACAGTAGAGCATAAGCCAGTAAATCTCACAGGAAGAGGAAGCACCAAGAAGGAGGTTTTGGGGTGGTTTCCTTGGGATGTGGGTGGTGTGAGAAAGCAACATGTGGCTTCTCCACTTGCACATGCTCCTTCCACAGTGATCATCAACTCTTGACTCATTCTGGCTTCTGAACTACTTACACATTGATTTACAGAAAACCTACGTATGGCACCACTCACGGGAGATGTTTTTCCATGGGGGCTGCTTTTGAGTGTAGTAGAACATTTTGGGGGTGGCTAGGGCTGAGTTCTAATGACTTTTTCTTTTTGATCATCAGGTCTGAGGCAGCAAAAGCAGAGACCTCTAACCCACCACAGTACTCTGTGACCCCCACAGTGAGAAAGATTACTGCAGCCTCAGAGGCAGTGAAGCCAAAAGCACAACAGTTCCAGATGATACAAAAAAAATTCAGGAAATCAAACTCAGAGGTTGAAAAAAATAAATAAATGTGGAAGTTGTTTGTTTTGAACATAGTGACATTAAATTCCAATTTAAAGGCAATTCTGGACTCACTGCAACCATTTCAAAGTAGTCAGCCTACTAGTTTATGAAAACAAGATAAAGCCCCTCTCAAAGCAGGGACCCTTCTCCTCCCCTTTCCCCCCATCAACACACACACTCTTTGGACCATGCAACCCTAGAATGACTTTTTTAACGGAAATTCAGTGTCTTATGTCACTTTTGAGAGGCTCTGCTCTCAGGTCAGAGGAACCCCTATGCCTGTGGTGGGGAGATCCCTTTCCTGTCAAGGAGGGCCCGGCCCACACAGCAAGCCATTTTCTTCAGGGTTTCACAGTAGTCCTCACCACCTCCTGTGGGCAATTCCGGCCACGCTTACTGGCTGAAGCAAAGTTCACTACACCTACTCAGTGTGGTAACACCAGAGCTGCAATGGTGGACAGTCACTTTCTTGGTTCTCACAGGACAAAAGCAGGGGGTGAGGGGTGGGGGTAGTGCAGATGGAATCCAGTGTCTCAAATTTTGCTTTACTAATTTGTTTCCATTTCAATGATGTTTCACTTTCTCAAAAAATGAGCAACCTTTAATGGAAAGCTTTTGATTTTTACTATTTTGCAATGCTCAAGTACTACTTAACTGAGAATAACTGAGAATAATGTGGTTATAAGGTGTCTAAGGTTATGTTGAACCAGTATCTCAAGTACACTGATTTTTTTCCCATATTCAAAAACAAATTAGTATTTTCCTAATTCATATTTCTAGATTTCTGTCTGAAGGAGCGACTCCAGGCAGAGGAGTCAGTACTGCCAGGGAGCTACTGTTACACCAGAAGATGTCACTGTTCTGCAGGAACCTTCTCTGCAGGCCAGGGAGCTCTACAGCTGGGGGACCCACACTAAGTTACTTGAAGTGAATCAAAAGGGTTTCAAAATAAGTATCCAATACTTTCAGCTACTTTGTGTTTGCTCACAGTGAATACAGCTCCACCATCTAGGTAGGACAAACAGTGGTATCAACTTTGTAAAGATCTCTCCGCATTAAAGTCTTTTTGTTCCTACCACCACACCAGTTTTATTAATTCACCTAACCAAAAGTATCACTACATTTACAGAGATGAAGGAATGAAAGCAGTTTCATGATAATGCAAGTAGTTATAGCAAACACTTCAGGCTGCTTCCATCACTGTGTTTCCACCAGTGATCAATTCCTGGGTACTCAGTGCATTGCTACTACCCCATTTCTACTCCAAAGGAAAAAAAAACCCAACAAACAAAACCCCCAAAACCAAACCAAACTTAAACCCCCTCTTCACAACCCACAACCCCCAAACAATGTATCAAACCCAACACAGTGAAGTATTCTTCTTTTGCTGGGAGCTCTTCAAGGCACACAGTAAAAATGCATTTCCATTTCTCCTTCACTCAGACTTATTAAAAGGCTGAGCAGCCATGGATGAAGATGTGTTACTGAAACCCACAGAAATGTAAAGTGTTTTACGATTGAAACTGTTGGCCTTTAAGTGGCTGTAGATAATAGCTGAGCTGCAGCCATGCTGTTTTTAATCTAACAGCACTGAGTGACAAATGATAGCACAAGGTGAAGAGGAATGGCTCCCCTGCAGAGTCTTGCTCTTTAGTAAGTTTTTAGTGTGCTTACTAATCAAATATGAAAATAAGCATGCGATCAGCAGCACCTTTTAGTTTATGAAGGGACTTGAAATAAAACTCCACATACATCTCGTGCATGAGTTAGAAATTAATGAAAAGTTTTCCATCTGGAAATTATCATTTGGTGTAAACCTCTTTCTTTCGTCTTATCAGAAGACCAAACATCAAAGTGTAAACAAGGGATTTTGGAAGTCTTTAACAAGCTAGAGCACGGTCAAAGCTGAAAAAATCATGTAAATTATGCGTGTAAGGAAGTTTCTCAACTCCATCAAGGTAACGTTCTCTAGCCCTAGAGCTTTTTGCAGTATTTCTTTTCCTCTATGCTTTTCTTGCTCCTCCCTGAATCCCATAAGTTTTGTCCTCCTACTGTCTTTCTGCCACTTTTATTAGCTCTCATTTACTCACATTCTGGTGATAACCGCACCCCTCCCTACTTCTAACGCAGTCACAACCTTATCCTTATGACTGCCATTTCTCAGCCTCTGTACTCTGCCATCTGATTCATGACATTAACTATTCAGTTCATCACACTGTCCTACAACTTAAATGTGAGTTCGATTTCTAATATTAGTATATGAGAACCATAACTACAAAATAAAATATTAAATAAAGTTTATGTAACGAAGTGGAGCATGGTTTGCAGGCGACAGCATTTTTTTGTCTCACTCGTCTCTGGAGGTTGCTTCTTCAGACACTGAAAGATCATTTGAATCAACACTGAAACTTGCTCATAGCAGAGCAATTTTGGGGTAACCCCAACAGCTTAAGCATATGCTAGATTTTGCTAATGCAATCAATGTGATATTTTATTGATGGGTCAACTTACTGATGGGTCAACAGAATGAAACAAAATTGTTCCTGCAGAGAAGCAGGTGGTGCACCTTTGCTTCTCCATGGGAGAGCCAGGCTATTCAGTTTTGTGAGAGGGGACAGTGTAGCTGCAACGCTAGAAGAAACGTGCAGGGGTTGAGGTGCAAAAAGCTATTCTCACATGTTGCCAGGGCAGGACCCCAAAGTACCCCCAGCTCCAGGAGTTACCACACCTTCCCTGTCACACCCAGAAGCAGGAGGAATACAACGCAGGGTGATCCCAAATACATGAAGGCACAGGCACCACAGTAGGACACAAGGATAAGTATTCATCTCCATGCTCCACTAAACACTGCCTTTGGCCACACACATCATCTAACATATGATAAATTGTACTGTCTCCGAGGACAACATGCAGCTCTTTGTCTCCATGTATGATTTCCAAGTATTTCATGCACTTCTGTTACGCAAAGGGTAAGTCAAAGCTCTGATTTATGTGAGTTTACAGTTAGTGCTTTGCTTAGTGAGGGGATTTTTGGTGTGTGTTTTAGACTTCACGTGCACATCCTGTGCACAGGACAAGCACAAAGGTGGTGACATTCAAAAGAACATAAAGGACTCGCACACATCTGTCATTCTGTGACAGCTGAGCTTGGACATTTGGCTTCTGCACAGCTTTGCCTAGGTAGCTGTAAATTAATAAGTAGGTAGACTATTTGGATCCCCATCTACCTAGTTTGACTATGTAGCAATAACAGAGAAAAGCTAGAGGTAGATGGGGGGGAAAAAAAGTATTTGTCAACCCAACTGACAAATACTGAAACTACTACTGTTTTCTACTTTGATTTATTCAGGTGAAGGGAAAAAAAAAAACAAAACATGCAGGTTTAAATAACTGAATTTGCACAATTCACATTAAAGGAAACTCCAGCTCTTCAATAGTGAAGTCTCAGCAGTGTTCGTCCTAAGTCACAGGTATATAGTGGTCACGAGGACATAGACCAGACCTGGTGCACTGCAGGACATATCTTTGGCAATATTCTTTTTGCTGGAGCCAGGCCTCATCCTACCAATTGTACTGAACAAAAGCTTTCATCAGATGTCATGTTTTACACCTTAAAAAAAAAAA
>WEIS01023151.1:339-11438 GCA_013389965.1 Todus mexicanus | reverse complement strand
AGGGTCTTTCTTTCCTAAACTTTTTTTTTTTTTCATGCCAATGTCAGAAGTTCACAGAAATGGATAGTGTCTCCAGCATAGGCTGGAGTATTTAGTCCTATGAACATCTATACAGTCCTATAACAATCTTTGATTCTGTGATTCTGTGAACAGATGTGGATTAAGCCATGCTAGGGGACTGAGCTAAATTCTAGGGGAACACAGCAAGGTACTGAGCTCAACATTACAGCACTACAATGAGATTATAACTAGTATTGTAACTACCTGGTTTTGAAGGATGATGTCTTTCAGCGCAGCGAAGGGCTAAGAGTGGATACAAACCCACTACTCTTCCAAAGATAGGCCATGAATTACCTCCCATGGCTCTGCCAAGGAGTAAATACCAAAATATATAGTTTTATATAATTTATATAATTTTATTCAACAGCATGCTCCAAATACAATCAAACAGGGACTTCCCACAGGAACTGAGTCATGCTAATATGCACCTTTGCATAGGACTATAGCTGAAAATACACCAGAAAAGCAATCACCTGGAAAAGCTGACAGAGCAGCAGCATCTGGAAGCCCATCACTGTGCTCCTGGACCCAGATCATGCAGCAGCCCCTGAGTTTCCCACAGGGGAGAGGGTGGCCTGTGGGTCATCACTCACGTGTGGCTCCCATAGCCCGGCTTCCAAGGAGGGGCTCAGTGTGAGCCTGTTGCCCTGTGGTGGTACTGGGGGCCTTGATGGTTTGCATTATTTTCTGTTGTTTCTTCAGCTGGCTTATCCCACTTGCACCATCACAACTGAAAATGAGTACAACCAGTCCTGTCCAAAGACAGCTTTCAAAACCAGACACACCAGAGTTTACACTTCAACTGTTGTGAGACTTATGATCTGAAAAGTGCTGGTAGCAAAGAATCTGTCATTGCTTCTTTTTTAAAATTCTGTCCCCTTACCTGCCACCATTGTAAATCATTGTCTTGTAATAAAAACAACCTATATTACAACTACAATAACCTTCAATCATCAGAAGCTTTAATTGCTATCATAATCTCCCTTAGTTAATTAAAAAAAAAAAAAAAAAAGAAAGGTTACTGTGAGTAGGGAGGCGAAAAGTCTTTTCTGAAGCTACATAACTGTCTTCAAGCTTTTGGTCATCAATGATGCACATACATTGTAGTGACACGTTCTCATGAGGCTACATTAAGTGATCTTTAACAGTATATTCTTTAAACACAAATTCAGAAAAAAACCCAACAATGCACTAGGAAAACATGATAAAAGTAGTGTTTTGCTAGTACCTGAAGAAACGTGTGTGAAATTATTAGAGCTGCGAAAACAGTTATTTCCACATGCAGAGCAAAAACTTGCCAATAAAATCAAGTTGTTGGATTGATTTTATTTTTTATTAAGTCATCCAGGCCTACTACAGCCACAGTCTCTGTGTTAAAATCTACTGCAATTTCCTTTATTAAACACTTTTAAAAAATCATACAAGCGGATACCATACTCTTAAATTTCTTGAAGCTGCAAAATTCCACAGTGCACTACAAAACGGGAATGTCAAGTCATAACAGCTCTATTACAGCTTCTGCTCGAGTCTCTGCTAGTCTTTGTGAAGACTGCCAAAATCTTCACCTACCCAAGGGAACTTAGATTCAACAACAGAGAAGAGGAAATTGTGCTCAGCTGAGTTGTTCTCCTGATGACAGATTGCACGGGTTGTTCTCTCCTTACTAAACTGGTGGGGGTGGAGGGCTGGGGGAAAGTTAGAGAAAAGCTATGGACTGATGAACAGCAGGAGAGCAACATGCAATTTTGGTTTCCCCCCACTTCACGACTCTCATAGTATGACAGTATTACATAACAACAAAGCAAGGCTGAGCATCCTGATGGCAGAGGGGTCATACGGGGTGGGCCTTAGACCTGACTCAGGCATCAGCAGTATTAATGTCCACCTGAGACACTTCCAGCAAGTCTTGTCATCTGTCTGTGCCCATCATATGAGGGAAATGGGATCCACAATATTTGTCTTTTAGTCCAAAGACTTTTCAAGACTAGGGGTGAGATGAGTTGTGTGGCTATGTGTGAATCAGACAGTCCAAAGCAAAAAGGACAGAGAGGTTTTCTGCCTTGGGCCATGCCATAGATACAGCAAATGATTTCTGTGAGATCCCAATCTATTGCATTCTTAAAAGACTTCAGTGACAAAGGTTTCATAACTGCTTTTTCTGCTGATTTCAAAGCACAGCTAGTATCCAAGCAAAAACTTCTGAATTAACAGCTATGTCCATCGTTATATTTCTGTTTGCTATTATTTAACCATAACCACTCTCTGTATAATCAGAATCATAGAATGGTAGGGGCTGGAAGAGACCTCTGGAGATCATTGAGTCAAAGCTGTCTTTAAGACATGTTAAGAAGTTTGAACAGAAGGAAGAAATTTTCTGGTTGTTAAGTTACAAAGTAGGCCTGAGATCTTCCAAAACGCAATGACAAAACCAGAGAGAACCAAAGTTACTGAGGTGTTTAACAAAATCCATGCTGCTACTTTGACTCTCCTCTGTTGCTAAGGCACAGCAACAGATATATACATAGAATGAAATTCGTGTGTTCAAATCATGACCATTTTCCTTAATAAAATGCTATATACCACCGGTAACAACTTTGCCTTGCCAAAACTGACTGTGTCCCAGCAAGGACTAGGGAGTTGTTGCTCCAGATGCTGGTAATCCACAGGAAAGCCTGACATTGAGCTCCTGAGTTTGCAGCCCAAATGAAGTCCCTTCTGTCACTGCCATCCCCTGCAGCTGATGCTTTGTGCCCTTCTACAGCTAGGAAGCAGGCTTGGAAATTGCATCCCCAACAGTGAAATCATCACCTTCAGAAAGACCCCCAGAGGCCATGGCATTGTTGTGCGTGATGGAAGGGATACAGCGACTGGGACTCACCACCAGCTAGCAGGAGACCTTGGCTTAAACTGAGCTGACTTCACGACATGTATTAGTATGTCTGATCCAGAAAGGTCAAAACAAAGAAATAGCTACACCAAATTTAACAGATTTTTTTTTCTCTCTTTTTTTTTTTTTTTTCTTTACCTCTAAGGGTTGGATAAAGTGTTCAAGGTCTAAAAAGAAAAATATGTGCACATTACTCTAAGCTTATAATGGTAGCAATAACTCTCAGGGGTGTTTCTGCAAGTCGTGGTCAGACTTTTACAATATGCAGAACCCACTTTTAAGACATTTCATTCTACTTTCTCACAAATGCAAAGTGCTAGGCAATTAGCACAAGGTTGGAAATGCCACAACCCTTAAATGACACAGGAGGAGATGTGTTTTTCTTCCAAGAATCTTACACTCTTACGTTCTGCACAGAGATTTATAATGCACTATTCCCATTCCACATGCAAGACCCTACATAGCATCTCTGGAAAGAGTGGTGACTTTAGCCCTGTGTCTATACTCAGCTAAGGCTAAATGAAGGAAACAGGAATGCTTCCCTTGAGTCCTCTACTTCTGCCTCTGATTTTACTGAGCTTAGTATTTCAGGTAGTCAACCAGATTTATTTTTTTTTTCCTCACCCTCTCATTGAAAAATTAATCAGTTCTTCACAAACTGTAGGTGAAATTTCTGACGACTCTCCAGAGCTTTTTCAGATTCTTTTGTACTGGAAGACGTAGTTTTTCTCTGCATAGTAGTGGCAATCTCTCCCACAAGATACAGGGCTAAC
The DNA here is from genome assembly GCA_013389965.1 of Todus mexicanus. NCBI lineage: Eukaryota > Metazoa > Chordata > Aves > Coraciiformes > Todidae > Todus > Todus mexicanus. The sequence continues at coordinate 7,718 of WEIS01023151.1, read as the reverse complement.
ATTTAGCCTAAACCAGTAAATGCATTTCATATATCTGGTGATCCAATCCCACGCCATTTTAGTTATACAATAATTACAGTTTCAGTATCACAGTAAGTGAGACCATTTACACAGAGACAGCCCTATCACAGCTAACTCAATGTGTTTTACAGTGTGACAAGAATAGTAGTTACTTGGGAAAAGTTGATGATAAAACTACAGAATAGTAGTAATTTGTTTTGAAAGTTTCCCTTTGGGCAAGCTGCTAAGACATTTTTGACCATTGATTCATATGGTTCTGTGCCTGTTGAGTCAGGATATTGTATGGACACCAAGGACACGGACTACGAATTTGTCTGATCGGTATTTTGGATTGCTTCAGTAAATTCAGAGAAAAAAAGTTGAGTTGATTGTTTTCTAGTTTCTCTCAAGATGGAAACCTTCTGTTCTATTTTGAACAGTACCCCTTCTTGTAGAGCAGCATCTACTACAATCCATGAGATCTCTTCCTTTGAGAGCAGTGAAGTATTTAATCCATAATTTTGATGCTTCTCTAACAGACACTTAGCAACAAAAGACTATAGTCAAAGTTGTTATATGGTCTCATTAGAAGGCCATATAACAGCTAGTGATTGTCTATAGTAAACATAAAGATTTGGGCCAAGGAAGGAAACCTGGGAGATAGGTTCCTCTGAAAAATATATATCAATCATGTCATTAAAGCAGGTAAACAGAGGTAAAAAGGGTGTCTCTTAGTGGTGTACTTGTAATAGTTAAAAACAGACTAGATGCATGAAGTCAGGCACTACTCACAGCTTTGCCCAGAATGCATTTCAGACTTAAGAGCGCTTAAAAAACAAACTGCAGTTGGCATTGTGGTAGCCAAATAGAATAAGCTAAAGAATTAATTGTATTCATAATGTTATATACTTTACATTCAAAAACACAGCTGAGGTAACAGAGACTGGTCTATACAGTGTAGACATACATCACCATCTAGCATCAGACAAGTTCATTGTAAACATTAATAGCACAAAGGACATGGTTAGCATGTGGGTGCTATTAAATAACTTTTTTTTCAGTACAAATGCATAGTTTAACCAGTTATGGTACTCATTTGGCAGATGATATATTGAACAGAAACCACAGGAGAAGGGAGAAAGAATACACTTTAATTTGGGATGTGAAGGCTAGCAAAGGTTTCTGACTGCTTCAGTCTGTGCTTCAGTGTCTTTCTTCTACCTGGGATGGGACTTCTTACCTGGCCTTCTTAAACCAAAAGCTCCAGGAAATTTATAAAGCTGTGCAGCAATTTGTAATGATTGGTTGGTGCCAGGGACAGAAATTTACTTTGATTTGATCTCTCCATTTTATTTTTTATTTATTTGAAGGAATCTGATTATTTCTTTGGCTTAGTTACCATTCTTTATATAATTCGTGGTGGGGAGGTGTTCACACACACATTTTTGGTGTCTTTGATATGCTTGGGGTTTTTTTAAAAAAATATGGAACATAAGGGTTTACATGCGAAAAAGAGGTGAAAGGGGCCAAAAAATAATTCCTCCATGGGACAACTACTCTTCTCCCCCAAAACCCCCATGCACAATGAGACAATGAAAGTTGTGAACAGAAAGAAAAATGAATCAAGTAATGACAGATTAAATAATCCAACAAAAGTCCCCCAAGAAAACATCTATATCTAAACATCAGAAAGATATTTTATTTGTTCATATATTTCCCATTTCCATTTGACTTGCTTGGCAGGTAGCCCAGCACTCCATCAGTTAGAGGAAAGGAAATTACAGTATCACGTTGTTGTAGGGATTGAATTTTATTGCTTTGCTATTACAATTAGGCAAGTATTAACTCTGTTAATGAGGCGTAACTTTTTTTTAAAAAAAGTATATACAACTGAGAATTGTGGATTAGTTCTCCATTAAAGATTCCCCTAAACCTTTATGAGAGTGAAGAGATTGAAAAAAATAGTAAAATAATAAAAGATTATGCAACTTAAGGGGGCACACTAAAACCGTGGAATCATTGCTGTTGATTAGCTAACAACCAGCCTGAAGGGAAGCTGTATGTTTTATCAGTGACTCAGCCTTCTAGCAAACATCCAGCTAGCTGCACAAAGCCACTCAGATACCGTAAAAGAGATGGGGAGAACACCTAGGGTCCCTGCTTTACCAGTTTGTGTGTGGGAGACCTGTTCACTGTCCAAACAATGACCTAGAGAGGCAATAATCCATCATTTTTGGTGTTTTTTTTCTATTTTTTTTCCTTATTTATTTTAAGCATCATCTGTTTTTATTAAAATGATATCATTCTGTAGTTAAAACTATTATTCTACCACTCTAAATCCTAAGTAGGAGGAAATGTCTATACTGAATGGGATTTATGGGGGGAAATACCACTAGCAGATCTAAACTCCACATAGTTAAACTTGTAAGGCAATAGATCAGAAATGGAAAGTCCAGCAAGGCAAGTAACTAACAGTACAGTTATGAAATACTGCTTTCATTCTAAAATATAACTGCAGTCATCTCCCATCCTGATTTTTGGATTCTCCTCCAGGAGGAAGGGGTGCTGCGACACACAATACTTTTATGGTTTGAGCCTAATTTTGGGGCTGTTGAACTGCGTGAGGGAAGATGGGAGCTCTGAGAGTAATGAAGGTGAAAAGAGTGAACCATCATGTGAAAATCTTCAAGCCATAAAATACACCCAAGGATTTGTTTCTGCTGGGTAGGGAGGGGGGACGACAGGAAAATTAGTCTGAGATGCTTATTTGAATCCCTGGTCAGACTACGGCGCAAAGCTAGTAGACCTCCATTTTCTTTTTCATTCAAACAAATTGTTTTTAGCATATATATGTTTTTTCTGGTTTCGTTTCAGCTCAGTGCCTTAAAATTAAATGTTATACTCTGTGCCGATGCAAACACAGCAAGAATAAGTATTTGTTTTTCACCCTTGCAGGCCTTGTGCCAGGAGAAGAAATCCAGCCTTGCAGGGAGCAGAGTGCTGGGCTGGGCTCTGGGTGGCATTTTGGGGTGAGGAGCACAGACCTAATAAGGTGGATGCTGCTTTGGCTGAGGCACGGTAGAGACAGTGCCTTCACAGCATGCATGGCTGCTCTGCAATGCAGAGGCACGTGTGCTTTGTCATTTGAGAAGTAGACTCAATGTATAGCTACAGCACAGCTTCTTCTGGGAAAGGATATTTAATATTTACTAGAGTAGCAACACACAGAGTACCTTACGTATACAGGACCGTGATATCTATGGGTGCCTGAGATGTCATACCTGATGCTTTAGACCCAGATGTCCTTTATTGTTGCTGAAACTGGAATTTCTGCTATGCATCCCAGCTTAGCAATGAATCATGAGTTCAGTTACAAGCTCAATATCTGCTTCTCTGAATGCCGAAATATTAAGAATATGAAGCTCTGTTTATTTCACACTCTCTTGCAAACATGCACTTTTGAAAGGGTTGGAAATTAAACTCAGTATTAATTAAAAATGCATAGTGGATAGACTCAAGTGGCTCATTTTACTGAAGAGATTTAAAAATTGTGCTTTACAATAGTATTAGGATAAACTGGATGGAAGAGGAGTGGAGATAAAGGATATTTCCACTCTTATCTAGACAGTAGCAGAGTGAATTAAAACATTTCTAACTATCCCAGACAGTGGACCTCAACTACCTTTGTAGGATGCTTGACCTTATCATCGAACTTCAAAGTCATACAGTAGTGATGAACTTCAGTTGTTTAAACTAATTAAAAAGAAATAATGACATTTGCTAACCAAATAGATGTTACTTCATGCTTCTTTAACAGTGACTCTTAATAGTTGCTTGCTTGGAAAAATTAAAGATGTAAGCTGAAAAGCTGGGTGCACAGTAAAAACATTTGCCTGTTTATTTTTAATTTTTATTTTGCAATTAGGAATTGTAGGAGTCAGAGCAAGGGATTGATGCATTCAAGTTTGCAGAGTCTGTGAGATTTACTATAGCAACTAAGGGGACTAGTCCAAGTGGTAGCCACTGTCTATTCTCTTGGAGCAGTCATGTAGTCCAAGCAACTGGAGAGGAGCAAAGACCACCATTAGGAGAGAAAAGCACAGCCAGGCAATTACAGACTAGGTATGCTAATCTCAAATACCCAGGAAGATACATGTATATATATATCACATAATACATATCGTTAAGCAACTGGAGGATTACAAGGTCTTAAGAAACCAACAAAGATTTATCAAGAATAAACAAATCATGTCAAACTTGTCTCATTTTTTTCTGTGCCAGGATAATCTAAAAAGTAGTAGATGTGATTTATCTTGTCTTCTTATGAGCTAACTGGGGAGATACAGGTTATTATAAAATCATTGTAATGTGCAAGCAGAGCGAGCTGAAAAAAAATCTTGTGTACTGACTACTCTTCATTTGTTAAGAGGTCCCCTGGCCATATGAAAAACATAACAGAGAAGCCAAGAGAAGGCTGTCTTTTTTGTTTTGTGTTGTTTACCGTTTGCATTAGTAACTTGGTAGAAGAGCATATGCATGTTTGTATGTATGAATGAATCAAGGTTGAGAGAAATATTTCTAGGAGAAATATTTTTGAATTCGGTAAGTAAAATTTATTAAGAAATACCAAAAAATTGGACTGAGGACTGAAAAAGGACTGAATGCACACATATAAATGGGGAATCACTGACCAAGCAGTGCTGGTTTGGAAAGAATCTGAGGAATTATGGTGGCTCAGGAAATGAAGTGAAGTCAATAGTACAGATATTTGTCTGAAGTTACAGGAGTATCATATGCGAGACAGCAGAAATAATTGCCTCATTTTACTTGACATTGCTTAGGCTTTTACTAGTACAGGTACCCAGGTCTGGGCATCATCCTTAACATCCTCAAGAAGGAATGCAAAGTGGAAAAACATCACTTAGACATTACTAAAAAAAAAGTCATGTCCGAATTTGTGGAAATGATTATAATCCACTTATCCCTCCATATCTGAACTGAGACAGGGTAGTGTGCTGCAAGGTATTTGCTTGTTCTGCTGCACTTCACATGAAGGTGTCTTACTGACATTCCAGAACCCGCTGTATTAAAACCATTTTACAATAAACGCAGCACTTATAAAATCATTAATATCAACTGTGCCCTTTGGGATATAAAGCAAATTCAAGGTACCAGTAAGGATAAAGGGATAGATGCAAGTCAGTGCAACACAATTGCCGAAGTGAAACCTACCTGCAGCGTAAATAGTGTGCATATTGCATAGATTAGACCAACACAGCTGGTTCCCTGTCATTCAGGTATAGCATCTAAACCCACTCATTAGAAGTTAAAATGACACCATATGTACCCACTGTAGCACAGCATGAGGCATTACAAAGAAAACATGGATTTCAGTCCAGCTGCTTTCGGTGATGCCCCTTTCTATTACATATACAAAGACAAAAGGAAAAAAAAAAAAGAAAAAAGAGAAAAAAAGAAGTATGCTACATCCACATCCATAAAGTTTATCAACTTACAGACTCCAGGACAGGTAAATCATTCATTGTTTTGCACCAGTAAGCACAGTAACATACAAAAGCATGCAAAATCATTTATGGTACAGAAAGATTCTGTAACTTCACTCCTCAAGTAACTGATGAACATTCAAACCACTCCTATTTTTCTAGGAAGATAATTCCTGAGATGCAAAGTTAAGTTGTGTGTTGGCATTTTCAAAGATACTGTACTTCAGTGAAGCATACAGAAACAACTTGGTAGGGACATAAGAAAAAAGGAGCAAAATATTAACTAATACAGATACTCAGAGGCAAGAATTGATCATGGGGTTAAATTACAGTAAGCGGTGGGCTTTTTTATTTTGTTGAAAAGTACATCTTTTACTGGATTCAACATAGTAATAAGATGAAAAGAGGTCCACTGGCAAGGGAGGAAAAAAAGCAAAAGTTTGGAAATACTTGACACAACTAAAATAAATGACAGCTTTTTCAATATCCCATAGGCAGGCTGTAGTAGATGATGTTTTCCCGCATCCATGGAGAAAGTAAAGTCTTTGATATAAGTCAGTTTAGCACAAATGCTGGCTTGTCTAGTTAAAACCTGCATTTCTTGTTTCTTTTAATAGATAATATAGGTAACATCTAGCTTTCACTCCGAACCCATGCTTTAACACTCAGAATTTGTCCATATTTAATTACATTTTTATCACACCTCTCTAATCAAATAAATTTACTTTGTCCTCCAAGCAATCACCTCAGTATTCCAGTATGTAAAAAATACTTTCATTATGTTTATTATAAAAATATAAATGTTTCCACTACAAATCATTTTACATTAGTAAGAGGCCATCTACAATTGCACAATATATAATCTAAATGAGTAAGTAATGCTTTGAAATACAAGTTAAAGTAAATACATATTGCCAATCAAGTCACATCTATACATTGCTTATTGAATGCTAAGTAACAGCACAAAACTAGATATGTTAACAGAAATAAATAAAATGGAAACTATATTTAAAGATACAAACCCAATAATACGGCATGTCATTTTATGAGTAGTTGCATGTTGCTTGATGTCGATAACTGATGCAAGTCCTGTACAGGAAGATGGCCACATGAATTCTAGTCTCTCTACTCCACAATGAAGAATTGTACACAGCTATGTATACATATGTACACGGGGATAGGGAGTATAGGATGCTTGCAACAGAGGCCACTTACAGTACAAATCAACTTTCAACAGGGAGAGAAAACTAAACGTATTTTAAAACTCTCTATTTCTAATAGCAAAGAAAAGCAAAACTGAGTTTCTTTTTTTCCCAAGCATCAGTGAGATTTAATCTTTTACGCTGAGCGTGCTCAAACAGTGGGCAAGGAACATGACATAATAGTAAGAAAATTGAGGGGGGTGGTTGGTGCAAAATTGTCAGTCATCATCTAAAACTCTAAGAACTGGTTCTTTGTTTTCAGAAGCAATTCACAGAGGTTTTCTCCTATCCCACCCCCTCACCCCTACTCTCCAGCAGCAGAATGAGGCTAAAGAGAGNCACCCCTACTCTCCAGCAGCAGAATGAAGCTAAAGAGAAATGTCACGGGGAGTATGTTACAAAAAGCTGTCCCCACATAGACTATGTCTGCAAATGGATTTTGGTGACTTAAATTCATTAGCATTGTCTGATTTAGAGCAATCTCAAACTGAGGAAAAGAAAGATTCTGAATGAACTAAGCAATGGAAAATACGATTTTTCTATTCAGCATGCTGCATTTCATGATAGATTGTGGCAGATAAGGAGAAGGGTTCTTTACATCTTAAGTGCTTTATTTTCATTTTCTGCCATTTTTCTTTTTTTATTTCAACTTACTTTAAAACCCATTCATTTT
>WEIS01023148.1:0-20348 GCA_013389965.1 Todus mexicanus | reverse complement strand
CTCCTTAGGTACCATGTGAACAGAAAGGCAACAGCACCTATTCCACTTCCATCAGCAGATCTTCTGAAATGTTGTGTTTCTCATGAGTGCCTCTGAAAATTGAAGTATTGATCACATAATATACTGAAGTGATGGGTGCTCTATAAATACGTAAGATCAATAGCATTTTTACCCTGCTTATCTTGGGCAACGACAATCTGTATTTCCACTCTAAATATTGACTCTTCTCTCATCCTAGCTCCTCTTCCTAACCCAATTTGTTCCACCCCAGCAACTTCCTTACTCAGTCCTCCATATAACTACTCTCAAAATAAGGCTGCTCAAGCATTTGTCACCTATTCTTATGGAAGTACTACCAACTCTTCTTAGTGTCTCTCAGTCCTTCTATGGATGGTTATGAACAGATTGTATTATCTCTTGGAAAAGGAACATTACAGTGTTCACTCAATTCTCTTAGTCTAGTTCAAGGAAGTTTTGCTCAAACCCATGGTCAGTGTCAGTCAGCCTGAAAGACCACATCTGCCTGTCCCAATGCCAGATGGGCTTAATCATGTGGAATGACTGCACAATCATGGAGCTACAGCTACGTCATGTGGCCAGACAATGCTCAGAGGAGAAAAAGGGGATGTAAATCTTCTACTCTCCTCCTCAAATATCACTGTTTTTCAAAAAATTGATAGCTATTAGGTTACGCATACGTATTAATTATCAAGCAGCATGGAATAACAGCAGATCTATAAAGCAAAATGAAACTGAGGTCCCAATATCCACAATATGTACATTCCAGTATTATTCTTCCACTTCAGACTAGCCGCAGGCTGGTCCCATGGACTGAAGAAAGACCATTTGCACCTGGAGTACTTAAACTGCCCTCCAGAGTATGTCTTCTAGTTTCATCTTACCAAGAAGGAATCTACTTCATGTGGCTTGAGACTGCCCTCTTGACATTAAGCAAAGTACATGTAGGGCAATCACCAGAAGACTAGCTTCAAAATACGCTCCTGGTCCAGATTAAAACCACTAATGTAGGCATACAGCACATATCTGCCTTTTATTAGGTATGCCTGAGCAAGCTCTATGGCACTGATTTTGTCTCTAACACCACAGAAAAGGTTTATAAATTAATACAAAGGTTGCAAAAAGTCTCCATGACAATTCTTTATTTATTTTTGCTTCTAACCCCTTATCCGACCTGCCTACTCATTCCTGGATTTTCAGAGTCTTAGCAGAACACAATCTTATTATCACAGTCAATGCGACTATTAATAAGAAAGAGTGACACACCGTCCAGATCTGAGTAATGTCTTCCTGGCACAAAAGTTGTTTCTAGGATCACATGCAGCTCTAGAGCCTGGACAGAGATTTTCGGAGCTTTACGCACCGTATGGAAAGAGCAAAAATTAACCAGGAAGCACCCAAAGGGGCTAGGAACAGTGCCAGCGTTTAGAGAAGGCATTCCCTCAAAGTTTGAGGAATACAGCGAATGAAGGAGAAAGGCTTTTTGGATCAAGGCCTTTTGTATTATATAGCAAAGGTTCATTTTGACTCAGCTTGACTTAGAGGTAAAACTTTGGTTACCAGCTGCCACTTTGTGTTTAAAAGGCAATCGTTCTAACATGATTTCTACACAAGGATAGCAACGCTCAACCAACATGAGGGTTAAAGAAGGTCTGTGATGCAAGAATTTCCACTTTGTCAATGTCTAGACTGTCCTTAATGCTATATCAAGGATTTACTCCTAATGACAGCAACTTGTGTACATGGCAACATGTCTTATTTATGAAGCTCTTCTACAAATATCCTCAATGGTTCCAAGCTGGGAGCAATCTAATAGAAATGTATTCCACAATCTACATGCTAAATCATCCTTCTGAAGGTCATGTTTTTCCACCTCATTGTGTTTGAGTCAGCTCCTGGTAGATGGCCATATTTCCTGAAACACAGTGCCACAGAGAGTGAAATAAGGGGAGCATTTTGGCCTATACTCCGAATATTTTTGCTTTCAGGGGTTTAAATGCTTTAACAGCTGCTCGGAGTCTTGCATAGGACAAGTAATAATGAGGCTTGTGAGGAGCACTCAAAAAAAAAGAAGAAAAATACAACCAGATACATTTGCTGCATTACTCTTCAGTAGAAGACTTTTTTACCTGCTGGTTTTGGTAATGTTCAGTGCCAAGGAACTTAGCAACATTTTTGAGAGGAAATATGTATATCTGCTTTTTCTCATTTCATCTTTATGAGCCTGCTGAGAGACAAAGAGGAAGAAAGGATTTTAAGTTCCTGTACTTAAACATTCATTTCAGGGCAGAGTATTTCGGAAATTCTGTACTTGAAAATCAAATATATGTCAACTTGGGTTTCAAATATCAAATTTTCATTCGCAATGTCTGTATCTCTCACAGTAGATATTTATAATACAGACAGAATAGAGGTTCTGAAGGTACTTTTAGGTATTTGTTCGTTTTCCGGTTGTGATTGAACTAACACTACAACATATGTATATAAACCTAGTTCAGCTTTAACATAGCTAGCTCTGTTAGCAATGTCAGTGAGGATGCCACTATGCAATTAATGGATTCCAGCACCAGGGTGGATCTCTGGCAAGTTCTGCATGATTCATACTAAAGCACAATTTCCCTGCTCTGGGGAACCCATGGCACCTCAACATAAGCTGCCTCAGGTACACATCTCTTACCAACAATGTAATCAAACGGAGTTTGGTTTCATGATCCAGTTCCTACAGATTTGCCAAACGTTCTCTGCTCAGTCACAGTCCAGCTGCAAGTCATACAGGACTCAACCACAGGACACCACTCTAGCTGACCGCAAGCTGCTGGCCTTTTGAGTTCATGCCTCTTGCCGTGTTATATATGAGACTGGACTAGGTGACTAGTAGGCTCCATGATGACCTTCAAATCCACAAGTCTATTACTTTAAGTATGCGATCAGTTAACAATAAACTCAAAATTCTGATGCTTTTTCTGCAGTTTCAAAGGTTATTATCCCTTTTCTATCTATGATTCATTTTGCCTCTTCATTCAATAATCTATTTTTAAAATCCAACAAAAAGCTTTGCAATCATGAGCACCACAGGTATATTACATTTTGAGTAGAAGACTACAGTCTGTTATTGCTCTTAAATTTCCTACTTTTTCATTTCAAGAACTATCATAAGCATTTTAGAGAAAAATGCCTCCTAAAATCCATAAACAAATAATGAGATTTTGCACTTATCTCCAAAGTAATTTTGTAATTGTATTGCTAAACTCTTTAATTGTAATTGATTATGTCCAATTTTCCCTGAGAATTTAATCCTAGGATTCAGTTGTCTCTGTTACTCTATTCTGACTGACCTTGACTACACAAGATGCAACACTTGTTGTTGAAATTGAACAAAATTGGTTCCCTTTTTTGAATGTTTTGAAAGATTAAGTGTGAAATTACAGATTGAATATCAACCAGAGTAATACCAAGGTCACGCAAGTTAAATCAGTTACATCTGAGCACTCAGGATGTGATTGGGGAGCAGACACATTAAAGGCTTTTACCATGTTTGCTCTGATCCACAAAGCTTGACTTTTCTGAAGAAATGGTGAACAGCATTGGCAAAGAACCACCAGCTCCATGAAGCTGTCAAGGGAACTCACTAACCACAAACTGCTAAATACCCACATCATAGATTAAAAGCTAGTTAAAGAAAATTAAGATCTAGTATGCCCAAACTGCCAGTTTTCACCTCTAAAAAAAAGTTCTCAGTTAGTAACAACAATAGCAAAAGCCAAAAACCTGCATTCCCGAGACAAGCTCCAGCTTTCGTGGGCAGGTAAGCAAGTTACAGTAGGGCACAGGGAATCCAGAGCAGTTAAGGGATTAACGCAGAGGGAAAAATAACCTGAAGAAACAACCTTCACTGCAACACAGATGTACCCCAGCAGCCTGTAATTTAAAGAAGCAATCTGATCACAGCAGCTCAGTGCTGAGTACAGGCTGCTCTTTCATTTTGCCTCCTCAGGCCATAAAGCCAAAAGGTCTCAGGACAGGAGGCAAACAGACAGTGCATGACATAAGAAAGTTCTTACACTGCTAACATTCCGTCTTGGATTTGGTCGTCCTGCATGTCAAGCTTTCTCCTAGTACAGCTGGCACCATATTGATCTCTGTTTCCTTGAACGTTGAGTAAATCAAAGTTACGAGCACCTGTGAATCCCTAACTGATGCCGTGTACATCCTAAATCCTGTCCCTGCTAGTCTGAGCTACCACCGTGTCCTTCAAGCCTCACCAACAAAGCAGAGAGATACAAGGCAAAGAATTCTCTAAGGTGCCAACTCTTTCATTCATCTTCACCAAACATTAATTCCTCACCACCTGCCCCCTTTGCAGGTTTTCTGTAAGCTGCTGTCACACTTTGTTTGGGGGAATTTTCTGAGAAGGATCCTTGAGCAGTGGGACTGGGGAGGCTTCCCAGTTGCCATGGCAACTAGTTTACAAACCACATCTTTAGTCAGAGGAGCGTGTGCTGTCTTTGGAGAGAAATCTAACCCAGCTGCACTTTGCCTTTTCTTTTCCCACAAAAAGAATTAGTGTCTAGTCACCCATGGGGATGAGCCTCCAAGGGCAGGCAGGGCCACCCCTCTCATGCAGCTCTCAGCAGGATGGTGGCTGTTTCATGTCCCCTGGGCTTTCCCTCTGCCTTCAGTAAGGCTCAGCTGAACCCCCCCCTTGCCGCTCTCCAAGATAAAATTCAAAGTACTAAACATTCAGACAATACAACACTATACAATGCAAAACTGTGATTTCATCTCAGGTAAAGCTTCTGCATTATCTGGATCAATAAAATCAATACTAAATAGCATAAACAATTGGTGCATCTCTCTACTCTCAAGTTTTCCATTTTATGTATTTAACAGTGATCAATAATTTCCTACTAGGTTTGTTCTCACTTCTGACATTTTCTTGTATCTCTCCCATCAAAATTATAATAAAGCTCCTTAGCTACTAACACTGATGCCAAAGCACACGAAGGTGGAAAACTGTTTGCTCTGAAAACCATTTGGTAAGGAATGATAATCCTTCTTAAAGGCGATAAAAATAGAGTGGTTTTCTCAAATTCTTCAAGTTTCTGCAGTTATTTCATCCAAGTCTTCTTACATTTAATTTCAGCTACAGCATATCGCACAGTTCCGATACCGTACATTCTGTCATTGGCAAACGTCATTATGTTTTTGTAAATAAATCCTTAGTTTCGGTCTCACTTCCTTACAATGTTTCAGCTGAAGCAATCTTATTCTGAAATACAGTGCAGGATAAACTTTCAAAGCTAAAAGACCACCAATATCTGCAGACAATAAAATAAATGCCTGGGTTTGGACATCACCAAGCTGATAACTGAACACAAAGCGCTGTAATTCCCAGCTGCTGCACACTGGACCGGCAATTAATGGCTTTTGCCACCAGAATTCCCAAGCTGTTCACTATATCTTCATGTATCTGTCCTCACAGCACCCGTGGTAGTTAGCAATAAACTCTGGAGTCCTTGAACTCTTGTTTACATCAGCGCAACCTCATTGACTCAACTGAGCACCACTGGAAGAATTCAGCACAAAATTTGGCACATACTAAGTTCAGCCTTGCTTTCGGTGCCAAGTAAGACTGTTAAAGTAGCGCCAACAGTATCACTAAAACATAATAAATACAGTGAAAGGGGGGGGAAAAAAAATCTGGTACATTTACTTTGCTTACCAAAGGGAGTTTCCATAGATGAAGAGTGAAAAAATGATTTACAGGAAGTCTTCATTTGCTTGAGATATTGGCCCAACAAACAAGCTATTTCCTCTCAACCCTGCCAAAAATTCCAGCAGAAACAGGATTACAAACAACTCTTCCATAACAAACATGGTCTGTTACAAATAGTTAATACGCAGAAAGTGGATCAGGTTTTTTCTTCTTCTTAACTGAAAAATAGCCATACCAAAAATATATATTCCCTAGGTAGATCAATTATTTAAAATACAAATGAAGGTTAATATTGAAAAGTGTTTATTACATAATAAATGTATTTATCTTATTAAAATCAAACAATATTTTTCAAAAGGGATATTTCTTCATTTGTATAAAGTCCCAGTAACAGTTTCTTTATTGGCATGTTCTCATGTTAGAGTTTATGAATTACTAGCAATTTCAGTCTTGATCTCTTTAATTTCGCGTGAGAAACACTCAATTTCTGTAAAGACAGTGACTCCGATTTATGTAAAGTACTTTCTTTACTGATTGATGATTTTTATTTCAGATCATTTATACCCTAATTAGATTGTCTTCCCCTTTTGAAAAGCATTTGTGAAATCATCACCAGCACCACAGGCAGTTGTGAAAATCCCCTTAAGACAGACATAGGTTAATTACCATTATGGACAGGTGAAAAAGTATCAGCTCATTTTCTTCCTACATCACGCTTACTGAGAATTCAGATCTTACCAATTTGCCCTGTACCTCTGAAATATCAGGGAAAACAGAAGCAGAAAGCTGGAAAGCTAAACATGAAAGAAAGCATTCATGAAAGAATAATAAACTACACACCATGATCTGTCCTGCTTCTGGCTTCAGTAGCTTTTTGCAAGACTAAGAAGTTGCAGAAATCATCCATAACTACAAAAACTGTCAATGGGTAATCCATGGAGCAAATCAACTACTTGTATTAGCAGTCTGGGGATTTATCTTTAGGTTTTTTCCTCCCAACTTTAGCAAACAGTAAACCACTTTCAACTCTCTTCTCCCTTCAGAGCACACCAGACTCATTAAGAAGTGCCATTTCCTTACTACTATGTCATTTTCTGAGATTTAAACAAAAGGATCAACACATGCTCTCTTGACTGTCATCCTTTTAGCTTTAACAGAAGGATTCCCACTGAAAAGCTTATACTGACAGATCACATACTGGACTTTCCTCCTCCCTAAAAACTTGTTTTTAACTCAGGCAAAACTTAAATTCCAGGAGGAACAATGGATCTTTCTTTCCAAGGTTGCCCTATAGCAAAGAAAGTAGAAACAGTCAAATTCCTTCTCCTATAGCTGACTGCCCAGTTTGCTCTACATCACTGTGGTGTTTTAAATAAGTGAACTTCCATTAAACTGGCTTAATGTGAGTGTAACAGCTGAAATCAATGATATTAATTCCCGATTTCTACCAAGTAGCAGCCAGAGGGAAATTAACCTTGTAGCCGAGAACCAGAATGTAAATCTGATTTTCAGAACTTTACACTTGATGGATTGCCTTGGGGGCAAAAATTAGGTGGGTAAATCTGCTGTGTTTCCATTGCAAATTCTCATTGACTTTAGCAGTACGGCACACAAAATATAAGCATAGAAATTAATCACGAATACCAATGTCGTAAATTAAACTCCCTTGGAGATTTTATTAGACAAACTAGTGAATGATTTCCCCAGAATTCTTCAATAAAGCTGTAATTAGAAGCATATATTCCAAAAGATTTTCAATGAAACACCAGATAATCCTACAACGTGAACCCTAGTTTTTTGAAAACATGGCAAGTACGATTTTTTTTTTTTCAGTAAAATCTTTTACTAACTCCAAAAACTTTTTACCATCCAATATATTCCAGATTGTTTGTGTTGGGTGACTAAAGAGAACTAGAAGGTAAGAAATCAACAAGATTAGTGAAACCTTCACCCTGGTTTATAGCCATTTAGTGAAAAGAACCACTGCAATTCTCTTTTACTAGTTCTCACTTTTATAGATGAGTATGGCAGGTTTTCACATAAAAGGGATGATGTTTTATGAAAGAATTAATAAAAGGATTTTTTCCTTCATAGCTGGAAAAAAAAAATAAAAATGTTTGGAACACTGGAAGAAAGCATTTCTCCCTGACTGCCATTCTTTGAAATGGTCAGCTCTTGGAAGGACAGTTGTTGCATCCGGTAATGGAACAGGCACATCACAAAGAACTATTTTATTCAGTCTGCCAGAATTGGGCTGATGACAGTAATATGCTAGTAAACCTTCAAGTTCATTTCTGAGCACCATAAGAAAGGGAGAAAGTCAGAAGGAAGCCCATGTATAACTATAAATTCCATTCTACATGGAGACAAAAATGTAAACTCTTCCAAGTGCCACCTGTTACATTTTTAATCAAAACTAATGTAATTTGAAAGATGTTCCAATGATTTTTATTTCTAATTTTCAGCTAAGTATTTAGTGTAGATTTAGCAACATTGACATGCCCAATTTAATTTAAGCATCTCAGCAAAAGTTATTTACAACTGAGAATGAATTTGAACATTTCCCTTCAATATTTTCTAATCCAAATTCCCTATTTTTAAGCCAAACCAGATTTGATCTGAAATGTTCACGATTAAAATGCAATGTTTTCTTTTGCAATGTACTCCTTTTATCAAATATCAAGCTATACTGATATTTGATAAAATCAAGAATAAACATTTCAACTTTCCAAATTTGACAATTTTACTTTTAAATGAATCAAAAATATTTAATGGTTTGGGGTTTAGTTCAACTCAAAATTGCATTTTCCTCATATTTATGAATTATTGGTGACTAGAAGAGCTCAGTCAGTCATTAGCCAAGTAACTTAAAACAGAAATGCAGTGACATTACCTGTTGCCATTAGCTAACAACATGAGTATGTGCTAAAATGCTTGGATGAATAGTTTGCTCTAAAATGCTTTGCTAGCTCAAGGCTCTAAAAGTAAAATCCTAACTAGTCTGTACTGCGTTGGATAGTTACACTATAAGCATTACTTCCTTGATATTTGCATTGTAAACAAGAACATACACAGACTAATTTACCATGGGAAATAGTGGCAATTATTTTTATACTTCAACAAAAATAGGCCATGTTGAAAGTGAAGATTAAAGGGATTTTAAACCGTTTTCTCTTACAAAAAATAAACAAGAGTTAAAGAACTGAGTCACTCTGAATGGCGCAGATTGACATTGTATTGGCATTCCGTGCATTTATTGTTAACAGGATCAGACAATGACACTAACGGAACCAAGAACAGTGGGCTGAGCTCGCTCTGAAGACTGAAAAAATTGTAATTGGGAGTATAGATTTTCAGCAACAGTCACTCTCAATGGGAGAAGCCAACTGCATGCTCCTTCACACTGACCTTTAGGAAAGGAAAGATTTGGAAGGCTTATGGGAATCATCCTAGGTCTGGTATTTAACTCCTCTAAACACATTCTTGTTAAGTCATAATGACCTTAAATAAATTCATGGTAGGACTCCCTGGTTTATCGCAGCATTTCGTCATTTCCTTTGCCTTGTTTTCATCTCTGCTATTGTTCAGCACTCTACTCATCTGAATAACGACAGATCTCTCTGCTGAGACATGAGCAGGCAGTGACAGCAGCAGGGAAGGCCCCGTGTTTGTCATTTGCCTGCATGTTCGTGCAGGCACTTCACACAGCAGTGGTGAGGTGACATCACTGCCACTTGGCTGAGCACGCGGCTCCAGAGCACAGTCTGACACCTCAGTACAGGGCAGAGGAAGGGCGGAGAGAAGATAAGTGTCTGTGTGCATCCCCTTGTTCTGCTCAAGAAGCATTAAGCTTATGATGAGCTTTATGAACATAAATACTCTCAAGGAATGCCCAAGAATTCCTGCCAGTGTTAAAGAGCTGGGGAAAATCTCATGGGGGCTTTGCGGCTGGGATGGCACCCAAGAGGATTAAAAAGTGATCTAGAGCTCTACAAAACTAAGTTCAGGCTCTGGTCTTAGTGGGTTTTGCTTGGCACCATCTGAAACGTTATCTCTACTTTGTTTCTTCTGTCATACTACACTTTGGGATAAGGCAGCAGAGCTTCTGAGAGCACCTGCCTGAGTGTTGAAGAATCATCCCCTTCATCAGGGTATTCCTTCGTGGAGCTAAAGACCTCAAGAAAAACCCATATCCAAAGAGATACCGTTGCCTTGCTTTTTCCTATCAGTCTTCTCTGATTTTTTTTTTTCCTTTTTATGGCTTCCAGTAGCATAACCTTGAAGAGTCTCTTCATCTTTAAGCTGATTAACAATATTTTTCACACCCAGTAAGCAAGATGTGGCTCCATGCTATGTGTACTTAATGGAAGAAATATGCTTTACATGCTTCATTAAGTTATTTGTGAAATTGCATTAGTGCCATTCCATTAGTATACTTCTTTCAGCTACATCTATGGTCTGTTTTTGACAAGCAAATTACCAGTTTCATAAGTCTACTTTGAGTTAGTAATGATCTCCTAATACATTGAAAAACATCCATCTTAATAGCATTTGGCAAAGAAAACAATAATGTATTTTTCAATACAATAAGAACAAAATTCTCTGCTGTGGGGCAAAATAACTATCAAATTTCTTAAAGCAAGAAATTACAGGTTATTTCAGATATTTCATTAAAATTAGAATCTTATGCAACACAGGGACATTAATCTTGGAATAAGATGTCACAGTGAAATCAATATCGGTTAGAAGTAGCGAAAGGAAAGCATTTACTGCATTAAAATCTTTCAAGAAACCTGGAAAAATATTAAAATTATAAAAATGATGATGCAGTGACTATACACTAAAGTGCGAGAAAATTTTAGTACCTTTTTACTCTGCACAGTAAGAATTCCTTCAAGAGAAGTGAAACATTACTGATCCTGGTGTGGGCACTAAAAAAAAAAAAAGCTGAAATTTAACCTAAGAGTAATCATTTTTTACTTTCTAGCCACTGTTTCATACTGAGATCCTACTTTAAATCATACTGAGATGGATGTCTAAGGCATGAGATGTTATTTTCCAAATTCCTTCTAAGATGAATGATAAACACACTCTTTTTGTTCAGTTAGCTCTTCACTGAAGATCAAGGTCTCATTATGTTAAGCATCATAAATATAAACACAAGAAGTTAGAGCCTCTGGCCTAGAGAACTCAGTTGAGAAATTTGGAGCATACTCATCTATGCAGTGCTCATCTGCTGTGCAGGTGCAGAAGTCACCACGTAGAATACATATTTCAGAACTGTTATTAAATAGGCTTCATGTGGCAACAACCTGCCAGAGTGGAGCGTAAAGAGGATGAGGACAACTGGCATATTCAGTTAATGTTTCTTTTCACAGGCCTTGATTGTCAGAAACGATGGGTTTCAATGAAGAAAAAAGTATCCACATTTATCATTTCTCTGTCTACCTTATTGACTATTTGTGCCCTTTCTTCTGCCTGGTTGCTGACCTTCAAAATGAAACAGGGACCTTGTGTCAGCTTTTAATTCAGTTATATTAATGTTAAGACGCTGAACAGACAGTAGCTGTTTCACTGTACTAACAAAGATTAGATGAAGGGGCAAAGAAGCACCGGAACCAATATGGAACCTAGTATGGAACCTTGTATTGAACCAGTATTGTGGCTGTACAATAATTCCGTATGGCAAAACCCCAGTTTAGATGTAGAAGTATACATGCCTAAATTTCTAGAGTATCTTCTGATGTTCAAGGTAGATATATTTAGAGGAAAATATAACAGAGGTAAAAGTACCAATGTCTGAAACCATGTAAAAAATTACAGCATCTCTCAAATGCAGCTGTCTCTAAACATTTTGATTTCACTCTAAAGTGCGAGACGCTTGGCACGATTCCATCAACGACAAACATACACAAAATGGGATAGATCATTTAGAGCACTAAATAGCAAAGTAGGGCAATTAGACACTCCACAATTAAAATTGAATGGTAAATAGTTCAGGCTTGTTTCACAGCTTCTCTGGACACATTAGTGCTGCCTTCAAAGTCTAGAAGCATGTGGAATTGAGAAGTCCTTCAAGCTGATCAGCACACAAGCTCCAACTCTTCACTTACTAAACCTTGTTGTTCATCACAGAAGAGCATGAGATGTCTCATACTGATGAAGGAATATAAATAGTCTTGTTAAGCTGAGCATATAGTGCATCTGTATTTAAAAACATCTCATTCATTTTATCTCGAAATATGACAGCTAGGACATCTGTATTTGGCATCATGGGGTTTCCGAACTCTGAAGCAAATCAGGTTGATTACAATCTTTCACCAGTATTACAAGAAGTTTCAGCTTTTGATCACCTTCCTTTGAGACATGTGGTACATATATGCATAATAAAAAGCAAGCCGATTGTTTGCACGTGTCCCTGTAATACAAAATCTGTGTTCTTTACAGCTCTTGCCGTTACTTGACACACGCTGGTCTTCAGCCTTTGCTGTAACCTCAAGCATGAGAGAAGCCCAGTCATAAAGATAGTTCTGAATTACTGCCATTCTCTAGGTCTACACCTTGAACATTTTGTAATCTTCCAATATCTCATACTCAGGACTGATTATCACAGGTTTTTACTCATAAAATAAGACAGACATCTGAAATGACACATGTAAAATACCTCACTTATTTACAGGTGTGAACTATACCCAAAGTTTCACACACCTCGAGCAGCTTTAAAGAGCTGCAGCCAAAATCAAGGGCAACGTTGCCAAGAGTTTTCTTACATAAAGCCGCGTGTCGGGTTCGTTAGGATATTTGCTTCTGCCATTTACAAGCACAACTGTAAATTGCACTCTTTATACCCTCACAGATTTTAGAGAATATTGACACAGGAGAGCACCTGGCCCAAATTACAGCTCACCATAGTCAAAGTTACAAGACTCATAAACACCTAGGACAAATGAACCGCAGGGAAAGAAAAGCACAATACAAGAAAGCCTGGAAATAAGGACTATTAATAGCTACAGACCCATGGGACTAGAAGAGCAGCACACACGGGTAGACAACAGTGCCCTACATTCACGGAAAGGTTACAGAGAGCACCAGCGGGCCATGAATCACACTCAGAAATAGAAGATCTGCTCCACAAATAAGTGATGGGGGGGTTAACTTCCTTGTGATGAAAACATTTAGTTTGCTCTTCCTTTATTGAACCCAAACGCACTAAATGTTGTCTCAGTAATAGAAGCACAGGTTGAACTTGACTGTTTTCATACAGAATGTATACAATTTAGTATTTAAATAAGACATTGAGGTACAGACTACATATAAACTTTCATTCTCCTCTTGAACGTTACACAATAACTCCATGAAAATTGTTCAATTTTTACACAGGATAAGGTGAAGATTCCACCAGCATTATTTATTCTGCAAGGAGGGATACCTGTCTAAGTCTCTATGCCTGTCTGCACAACATTTTTACTCACTATTTCTGCCAACTCTTTATTCACGTTTTAAAGAACAAACACACAGGTTAACCAAGTGTTACTCTTATCACATCATGCTTAGGTTGCAAACAGGCAAAAAGACGTGAACATGGATGGAGTGGCAAACCTTGGCTAGGCAGTGTCGTGGTGGCACCAAGCAATAGTGGCTCTGTGCTTTCCCTCCATCTTCTGCAACCCTGAGCTACTCCTGATATAACCACAATAAAAAAGCCTTCTAGAAAGCCTGCCTAAGGACATTAGGATATGAAGGGTGATTTTTTGACACTTGCTACACCTTAAAATAGAGTGTGTTTAAGTTTTGTGGGTTGTTTTTTCCCTTCAAAGGCTGAAGCACAGTGATGTCAGAGGAGCAAGAATTACCTAACTCACTGATAATGTATAGTATATTTTAGTATTCCAGCTTCAGTGAGGTACTAGAATAATTATGTGTATTTATAGAAGCACTTTTAGGGACCAGAGATTTGGATTTTGGCATATGTGATCAAAGTAATTCTATAAAGAGGTGCCAAGGCCAGAATTTCTTGACCTTTATATTTAACAAAGTTGTTGGTTCAATAAAGGTCAAGATCTGTGACAAAATTCAAGCCTGTCTAAGCCAGTTAATGACAAGTAACCAGACCATTAAAAATCTCATTTATGCTGAGCAGTCAAGTGGGTTATGTGAGGGCAGTCTGTACCTTAGATAGCCTACATACTCAGCTACAGGCTTGCAATGAAATAACAAAGGACAGAAGAAGGTAAAATGAGAATAAAGTCAAGAGAAATATGCTCTACCAGTAGAAATAGAGACACATAAATAAACATTAAGCAACAGCATTTATTTCACTGTAAATATTATTTCACAAGAGAAAATGATAAAAAAACGAACATTAAGAATTCATGGATATATTATATTGATAACATTCATGGGAATAAACTCTTCAACAGAGATGACCAAGCATCAGTGATCTGCAGCAACAAGGTATTAAAGGAATAGTTTGAAAGTACCAAACTGCTCAGGGATCTCTTTCAAAACTCTGGAGAACTGAACAAATCATGTATGACACTAATGATGAGGAAAATGGGAAAATAAGAACCTGAATGATGCTGTTCATGTCTGGTAGCTCTAATTTTAGTCCATAAAAAAAAAATAAATGTTTGCTGAAGTTTTGTTATTTGGGGTTTTTTAAATGTTTGCATTTAATTACGGTCTTTTAAAACCAATGGACAAGAGAGCCAGCAGGTTTCTTTCATTCAAACACCTTGAATTTTATAACGACAAAAAGATTTCACTGGTTTAAATTTCAGTTTCTCCTGATAATGGGAGCAATCTTCAGTTCATAGAAGTGTAATAAATCCTGTTTTGTTAGATAAGGTGTGATACTGGTGAAAGGAAAACCTCCAAAACTGAAAGCCAGCTTGTATGTATTTTCTGTTAAATCAGGATGTATAAACTCTGGCTTTTATTTCAACTTGCACATAAGTTTGTGCTAAAACCAGCACTAAATATTGCAAAGTATCTGTTCTATTTCTTGTAAGATTGTGTCCCAAATAAGTACAATAAAAATTGCATCCACTACCAAGCTAAAACCCTGCACTGGGACTAACTGCGAAGAGGGGCAACATGCATTGTCACACTCCCCACTGTCAACCAGCACTGCCTGCAGGGAAGGACAGACTTAGCGACTCTGATCTCTGTGCAGACAGAGAACGTGGACTTCAACGTGGTCAGGAGATCACATCTGCCAGGGCTCTGAGATGCAAAGCTAGAAAAACAGACAAGACGTGTGCCAGTTATACAGGGAGAGAGCAGGGTGGGGGTCAGAGCACCACAGCTGGAGGCTGCAGAAGCCTCAGCACAAGTAGCTGCCAGCCCAGGTCAGCCCCAGATGCGATAAAATAACCAATAACCTCCAATTTGTACAAGGAGCACACTCCCTGCAGCAGCACGGCCCCGGCAGCCCCAGCGGCAGGGAAACGCTCTGGAACAGAGACGAGACGCCAGCCCTCTCCTTCCCTCACAGACACGCAGGGAAGGAACACATTTGCAGCATTTCTGCTCAAAGTTGCTTAAATTATCTGACAGCGCCCTTTCTTTTAACGGCTCATCATAACTCCCCTGGAGGCACGCAGTTAGCTCGGTAAATTCCAATTTGCAGCACGTTGTTTTTAAAGCAGTCTGACAGACACCTTCACATAAGGATACGTAGCTTCCAGCTTTTATACAGCGGAGGAGTTTTACTTTTATAACTGGGCACTGCAAAGCACCCATCTCAGCCCCCCTGTGCCCAGGCCCAGCGGCCATCTTGGGCCCAACATGGATTCCAAAGCCACACACAGGCCACCCCCATGGTCTTACGCTTTGAGTCTGCTTGCTTTCTACTTCTCACACACATAAGCACATATGAGTCTCTAATAATTCACATATATGATGCTCAGTGTATTACATAAGCAGCCACAAAGGTAATGGTCTGGGACTCACATCACAGGATCCAGCTTTGGCACTTTGTGGAAAAGCCTTTTAAACCAAGCCCAAGTCACTCCCAAAAGAAACAGATACCTCGCACTTTTTCTTCCGGTCACCACGTGTCTTCAGAGCTATTCTGGCCTTAATCCAACAATTCTTTCCCAGTGTGTTCCCCCCAACATAAAATTGAATAGTGCCTCCTTCTCCCTCCTCTTCCCTTTTTCTCCTTGCATCCTTCCACCTTCCTCTCCTTAATAAAATAAAGGGGAATCTCCTTAAATGTATTTTTATGCTGATTCAGAGGGCAAAATTCCTAGGCAAAACTTGTCTCTCAAAATTCATGAGATTTATGGATTTAAAATAGTGCAAAATGTTCTATTTTATGATGGATACAACGCAACTTTATTCTGCATTCCCTCTGTGGCAGCAAAGTAAGCCCTCACTAAGAAAAACATATTCATCCAAAAAGTAAGAATTTAAAGTAAACACATGAAATACTCAGTTCCTTTACAAGTATCATTTTTGTGAGCGTTGCCAGATATGAGGTAACACCTAAACAGAATATCTTCTCATAGCACTTCCCTTCAAAGAAGATCCAGAGACAAGTGAAACTATAGCCAAGAATAAGATGCAACTCCAGAGTAAAATGTTGTTCTACTTTAGCCTTTATGAGGAAAACTCTGAATAAATTATCAGCCTAAACTACTAACAGTGTTTCAGGGGTTTTTGTTCTGATTTGGTGGGGGGTTTTCCTATAAAATAGCAGAAATTGCATTTTGGAATTAAGAGAACGTGCATGTTATATCTATGAAATCTCATATCACATTCTGCAAGGTGGGGTCTCCTACAACTTTCATGAACTCATATAAAGCAATGAGATACTACTGGAAGAGAACATCTTCGACAAACCAAAACAAAAAAATTAAAAGTTCCGATCATGCTCCAGATTCCACACACAACCCAAGAGCTATCTACTCACAACATACAAATAGTCTGTATTTCTAGGAATGATACAGGAACAAATTTACAGCGTAGAAAAGCCTCCGATAAATTGAAACTCTAGATAACAGAGATAAAATTCCATTTGTTTGTTTTTTCTTCTAATCTGGATCATCGACGTGACAATGTAACTATGCAAATTTTTTTTATTATTTTTATTTTTTATATGTAGGAGACATGATGAATACTGGAGAATCTGCAACATCCAGACTGGAAACTCTTGCAGAAAAACAGTCCGTTCATAAATGCTCAATTTGCACATTCTCAGCACTTAACTTTCTCTGAATGGTATAACTAAAGGACCTGAAAACCCTCTATTAGTATTTCTGTAATGCAATTTAAAACATGACTCCCCTCTGCTTTTGCAGGGATTAGATAGTACAATCACTTTTCACACTGCATGGAGTTGAAGCTCTAGCTTTACAAACAGATACAAGCCTGAGCATCCCAAAATGAAAGGTAATAATGTATTTGTATCTCTTTCTAAGTCTAATTCCTTTACTCATCTAACTTCAGAATGATTGAGGAACAAACAAGCTGCAGGTAAGCTGGCAGGTTTTCAATTTAGTTGTGCATTGCAGTTTTCATATTCTTCGCCTTAGCTGGCACTTTATTTTGCTGACAGGATCTTAGAACAGAACGCAGCTTAATTGTACTCAGTATTCCCTGAGCAGCAGGACTTCGCTTCTTCAAACTTTCCTCTTTTTTTTTTTCTCCACTAAATGTATGAAATGCTTGATTTAACAGCCTAGATTATGTTATGTTTATACTCAAAAAGAAATGTGATTTCAAAATTATTATAGATGGTCACAGTTGCCTACATAATGAGCACTCAAAAGACGAACAAAAATTGACTGTGCTTTGGGAATCAGTACGCAACAGATAAACTCTCTGTAAAATCTGAGTCAGTCTACAAACTCTGTTTTGACGGCGCTGCTCATCCTTGCTGTACCTCATTGTCAGCTGCAGCTTAAAAGGATGATGAGACAAGACCAACAACACAGAGGGGGCAGTCTTAGGTGACTTTTAACAGACACATACCTGAACATCTCTCATCACAGGGAAATTTGTTTTGTTTTTCTATTTCAAATCTGAGTTCTGAGCGGGTGGCATGGAAACCCAAAATCATCTGGCCAAAGAACTCATGAGAAAGAACAAGAATAATAGAAGAGGATGCCACAGGAAAAAAGAAACAAAGCATTATAAATCCAGGAGTCACTTGCTACAAAGTTAAGCTGACTTGAGGCAAAGACAGCCAGGTGTCTAAAGTAACACTGCACAGAAGAAAGGACTGCCCTTGAACTTTGAGGACCTTGTCCTCAGTCCAGGTACTCCCAAAGAGAGTGGAGATCAAAGCCGCTCAATATTCTGCATTATCTCTAGCACTGCCTCTCTCTACAGCTCCCAGAGCAAGGAGTAATTTGCTGTAGAATCTCTTTTTGACTAGTTCTGCTTTAAAGTAGACAAGTGTTATTCGCAGAGCATGGACTTGACCAGACTATCAAATAGAAACGAGCATTCTGCTAAAGGCATGGCCTGAGCGTTTATCAACCTCCCAGACACTGGGTAAAGGCTCACAAAAGCAGTTGGGGAGGATGAGAGCCTCCCTGTCTCCTCTCCCCAGGAGCACAGCAGCCAGAAGAGCCACATTCACCCAGAACATGGTGAACTGGGTTCCGTTCCATCGTCTCCTGATGCCAACTCAGATATGTATTTCACCCAGAAAGGACCTTTCATTGTACAGTGGGACTTGAAGTCTTGAACTGTGCAGGCGGTCTTGTCTTTTTGACCCTTGCCTTATGCTTTGCATAAACTCCTCATCATCTTTATTTTGCAAGCACACCTTCCCACTGTGAGGTCATAACATATGATGATGACATTTGCTTTCTATTCCTTCTCTCAAAGCTGTTCTACTTTGTAGACCAGAAGTTTTCACAGAGCCAGTGAGAGAAAACAGCACAGAAGCAAAGCTCCGCAGGCTTATAGCACTAAGTGCAGAGGTCTCGGTCCTGCTGCAAGGCCACTTACAAATATCATACATTACATAACATTTGAACAAAATATATTTTCATCATGTCTTGGAAAAAAATCCATATAATTGGCTCCAGAACTTTGCTCAGTCTTCCAGGTCTTACTAGAACACCAATTACAATAATAATGCAAATAGTGCTTCATGACTTTCAATTCAGTCAAAAATCATACACTTAAAACTTCCCAACACTGTTCTGAGGATTTCAGCTCCAGTATGCCACTATTGCATGTTAGGGAGAATTGTAGCAGACACTTAATTCCAGACTCTGTATTAATTACATCAGGATGTGGTGTTTACTCTTCTTGGGCACTTCAAACTTACTGAGAGTAGGTGCATCCAGGCTGCATTAACACTCAATTTCTTGCTAATCTGCCTCTAAGGACACATAGAAGTAATACCGCAGACTGCAACATGCTTGTATTAAAACAGAGCAAAGTTTAGGCATCTACTTATGGCCTTGATTCCAGAAAACTTTCCCATCTTTCACAATAAACAGATTCAAGCCCTATTTCTGGTAATGCTTAAATACTCTCTTGAGCATGGGAGGACTTAACTGCATCTCGGAGTACTGCTGTGTTCAGAGAGAGTTTGTTTTCAGACATTACATCCAGCAATCCATACTCAGGTATAATAGAACTCAGCCAACCTTTCCACAAGCTACCAGCCTGTTCCATGTGCAGAAACTCAAAAACACCACATCTGCCCCACTTGGAGTATAATTGCTACAAATTGAAAATAACAGCATTTCCTTTCTGCATTGTTTCAGCCTCAATAGCTACACAGACACCCGAGATTGAAATCAAGAGCTGTAGATGAGAAATTTAGATATAATTGAGCGTGAAGTATCTCATTTCAGACAAATTGTTTCACTTTAATACATACAAGCGTACTGGTAAAAGATGTTTTGAATTGCAAAATCCAATCAATGAAAGTGTAGAAGAAATTAGTTACATTTTGCAAAACACACAGGAAAAAATGTTTTCTATTGAAGTAAAAAGAACACTTCCTTTCTCCTGAAATAGATTTTTTTTTAGTAACTATTCTATGGTACATAAATCACATTCAGTCTAAAAGTACATGTATTAAAGAACAAATTTCAGTAGCCAGTAGAGCTCAAGAAGTTTGTACCTTTGCTGAATAGCTAATTAGAGCAGTCATTTATCATTCTAAATGGCTCAGAAGAAATAAAAAGGGAGGCAAACAAAAGAAACAATAAATACACATGGTGGTGAGACAAATGAAGAAGCTGTGTCATCAGCTGAATTTAGTAAGTCTCAAAAATGTAACACAAACAGAAACGGAGTGAAAATACCATGACAGGGAGAATCTGCAGTGTAGCTAAGGTAGTGCAGGCAGCCTCTCGGGAGCTCACAAGCAGCCACTCAGCAAAACCATAGTCTTGGTCCCAAGTTTTACATCTACCATATTAAGACTAGTGTGAATTTGTGGTAAACTGATGAAATTAATGGAGTGTTTTACTCAGGGCTCATTTCTTCTTAGACAACTATCCATTTAAATGAGGAGCTCTAGTTGTGGGGTTTTATAGAACTTAGACATATTCCTTTCCAATATTTTACTGAAGGTTTAGTTGCCATCCCTTAAGCACAACAAGCACAGAAGAAAGCATTTAATGGTTTGAACCAT